>WACJ01000518.1:0-220971 GCA_008973525.1 Stenopsyche tienmushanensis
TTAATTTACAATCTGGAAGCGTATTTAAAAATATTAGGTCATTTAAGTTTTAATTTCTTTAAATTCGTTCAGATATTAAAATCATGATATAATGTTTAATAATTCATTAAGCACTGCGCAGCATTTTAAGCACTATATTAGAAAGTAGACAGAAAACATTTTTAGGGAATATTTTTTATGTATTAATTGTTCATTGCCTTCCAAATATGACTAAATTATGATAAAATTATTAATAGGAATCATTTGAACAAAGGACTTAAAGTAAAAAAGCCTTTACGAATTTTTTGATCAACTCGGTATTTATTTTTTTCAGTTACATGAAATCAGGTAAAATATTCTTTCCATAATCCGATTTTGAACCTGAACCTTGGGGATAAGAATTCAGAATCTTAGACACTGTATCATGATTGATCAATTTTTATTTGTATCTTGATACGAATAATCTATTATCGTCAAATTTAATGATCTGACAAAGTCGATAAATCACGTTCAAAAAATATCCATAATTCTTCATCAATGCTATAGTATCATCAATCAAAGCAACACGTATTTTTGTCCATCATTTTATACTAAAATTTGATTTTAATTAATTCAGTTTGCAATACTCAACTCATACAATGCAAAAGCTTAACCATCTATTATATCAATATCCATAGTATGAATTGCTACAGTTATGCATTCATAATAATGATTTAACATTAATCCCGGTGCATACTGAAAAGAGAACCTGGAAATTAATTCACCCCTGTTGGATTTGAAACTGATAAACTTGTGATTCCCGAGCGCACGCTGTAATCACCGTAAAACTCATATTGTGGAAGGTGAATTAACTATATATTAACGTTCTTCCACATAAAGCCATATTAACTTGTTAAGAAACAAAACAATTAAACTGGGAAACAACCAAACCTCTTCATATTCACCAGATTTAGCACTTTCTGATGAGTACCTATTTCGATCATTAGAGTATTCGTTGTCCCATAAGTTTCTTTCGCAAATGAACACAGATCTAATCATAGCCATGATTGAAGAAAACCCGCGATATACAGTTTGCGAAATAGCTAATAAGTTAGAAATTCCACGAACATCTGTCCATAATCATCTGATAAAATCGGGCTACATCAATCGTTCAGATGTGTGGCATCCTCATGAACTGACTGACTTAAATAAACTTCAGCGTATTTCAACATGCGATCTTCTTCTCCAACGACATAATAGCCAACCTTTTTAAAAGAGACTTGTCACTGGAGATGAAAGTTGGATACTCTATGAGAATATCCAACGTAAACGGTCTTGGACCGAGGATACAGAAGCTTTAACTGTAGCTAAACCTGGCCTAAATCCAAAAAAGTTTTGTTATGCATTTGGTGGGACTGGAAGGGGGTAGTTTATTATGAGCTACTTCAGCAAGGTGAAACGATCAATTCAACAAAATATTGTTTCCAACTAGACAATTTAAAGTATGCAATTGCCAGAAAACGACCAGAATTAGCGAACAGACGAGGCGTTGTTTTTCATCACGATATCACTAGGCCTTATTTGTGTCTGCTCGTCAGAAATAAATTATTATCATTTGACTGGGATGTTTCACCTCATCCTCCATACTCTCCGGATATTGCCCTTCAATATTTTGCCTTATCTGCCTACCTTGATCAATATTTTGCCAATAAACCTGGGAAATTTTGGCAAGTAGGCATTGTGAGGCTTCCGGATAGATGGAGAAAGGCAATAGAACAGAATGAATCATATATTATATTATTCGATAAATTTTGATGTAATACAAATTATTGTTTATTTTTTTCTTAATATAAAAACGAAAGAAACTTATGGGACACCCTAAAACTTAAACGCGTGAGCCTATTTCTTCATGCTGAAAATTTAATATAAGTTAAGCGTAGGGGAAAAAACACTTTTACGTGAAGCCATTGTTAATCTTCGCAGGCACAATTCGCACGATTAATACAGACGTGCAAGAAAGAAGATGAAAAAGTTGACTGATACCCTTGGTCGTGAGAAGACGTATTCTTCCCGTTGGCTTCTCCGCGGCTTCACGGTTGGGGTCTCTTTTTAAACGTAAATAAAGACCTTGACCAAAAACAATATATATTTACATCACCATTTACTACCTTTTTTGTCTTTTATTAAATCTTTTGCGATCCGATAGTAAACGGACCCGCGGAGATTGTCTATCTTGAAGCGTATGTACGAAATGTGACGTAATTTAAGAGCTCTACACTTGCGAGACCTCATTTAAATGGAAAGATGAGTCGATCGAAGATGTTCTTTACACTTTTTGATTGAAATTTGTTGTGTTTGAAGTTTCAAATAATCTGCTAAAAAGGTGATAAAGTGTACTATTTTTGCTTGACAATACACTAATACATGCAAATAATTGAAGGAAGATTAATGATTTATCTCTCCTCATAAAGCCGCAAATAAAATATTTTTGTAAGTATTGGTTATAATAAAACACAATTTGAATTTTGCTCAAATACTTAAGGAATATTTGCCCTTTGATATTTGTTGGTAAATGCGTTGGTGGATTCATGAATCTTCAATTTCCAGGGAAACCAAAAAGACCTCCTTTCAATCAAGAATTAAAATAGAATAAAATAATTCGAGTCGGAATAAAGTGATTTATTCTTATGAAAGCAGTAATGAGGTGAATTATATTTAGAGAGGTCGTGAGAATTCGTCTCTGGTGCAGAAGAACGCTCAATAATGAAATTGTTCCCAGGTACTCCCGCTCGAGAAGGTGTTTGCCCCGAATTCTGCGCAAATCCAGCGGTTTTCCGTTTACATAGCCTCGGCAGGGGTTTTCCAAAGCCGCTGGATGAACGCCCACATAAACCACGGGAAAACTTGGGAAAAGTGCTACGGAGCACCGTTACAGTATGGGAAAATGCCATCGCCATCGGAAAATGCTTAGGAAAAAATAAATAATTAATCAAATCAGGTTCGTATCGATACCATAGAAAAATAAATAAGCAATATTTCATACGATCGACAGATGCAAGAGACTCAGAGAAAAAAAATACTGTAACAGGATTAGTTCCGGGAACGCGTCTAAAATATATATCATTAACAACATAGAGATAGATATGCTTTGAGGGTTTTTCCTTATATTTTTCCGGGTATTTTTTCCCACAGTCCATTTTCAGGCCTTCATAACATAAATAGGGTCGGTGTGAACATTTGTGGGGTCGGATACAAAGCACTTTATGGGGTTATAGATGCAAAAAATACACACTAACTAAAAAGGTTTTTTTAAATTAATGAGGATGAGGTTTTTTTCACAGGAGAAAAAATGCGGTTTCTATATTAAATCTGAAGATTCATAGACGTGCTTTCGAAATGCGATCATAAGAGGAATCTTCAATCAAAATGTTTGGGGTGTTATTATTATACACTTTTATTAGATACATAAATATAGGATTATGTATTTCCAAATTACAATATGGATAATTTGTATTGATATTTTTTACCATATTTACTCTTAATGTGCCATATCCATTATCGAAAGTAGGCGATTTTCATAGGAGACTTCTACATATAGTTTCAATATCTATATATTTCTTATAATCTAACAAATTATAGCGTTGAAAGATTCGTTGATATGAAAACAGAAACTGGGTTGAAACATCCATACAAATTTATTGACTTTAATATTTCCTTATATCATCTTGAAACTGTATTCGCTATAATAGTTTTCTATGAAGATTAAAACCTCTTTTCTGAAGGACCAAAAAGCTTCATACATGTTTGTTCTCAAAAAAATCTTTCATTATTCATAAGGGCTGATTCTGGAAATAAGTTTCTAGAGGATTCTTAAAGATCGCACAAAATCAAATCATAGTCAGTACTCTAATGAGTGTTCATCTTATAATTACAATGCCATAAAGTTCTAAGTAATTTGATGCGGTACTATGATAGATGACTATACTTAAACAGATTTTTGATCATATGATAATTCATCAAAGCATTGAAAACTTATTTCGACGACTCATTTTAAAATCATTCAATTTAACTCTGAAATTTCAAGAAAATATTGATGAAAAACATTAAACATGGTCCATCAATCTTTTACACTCTAATTGGCACGATGATCTCTTGGGCTCGTCTAAGTTTTAAACTTTTTAGATTATTCAACAGTCTTTATAGTTTTAAATACTTTTTTACATAATGACTTCAACTTCAGCACGAAACTGCCTTTTTAAATATCATATTTGGACAGAAACAAATGATGCTGATGATTATCGTCGAATTTTTTTGCAGGGATTGCGAAAAAATGATCAAAAAGAAGAAGAAAAATGTTTAAATTGAAAAAAAATCCTACGAACATATTGAATGATGTATGTTATAAGCAGATTAATTTTCGATACAAACATTCACATCTTATTAATTTTTATGCATATAAATAAAATTATTTGCAATAGATATTATAAAAGTATTATAGTATAATTTAAAAGTGTTAATTCGAATTTTGAGCAAAAATGTTATTGCAGAGCTGTCTGGACATTGTTGCAATACAATGCCATTTTTCATTCTCAACGATCAATAAAAGTACACCAAGATACCATCGCACAGACAGGATGATTTATAATGTAGACACGTTGAAAATATATTTACAATATAATTTTTAGAATTGCTTTGGAACTCAATAAAATAATATAAATATTACTTGCAATTTTGTATCGCATGATTCCGTGAGATATGAAAACAACACTGATAATTTATAGGCATATATCACGCTATAGAGTCTATATCATAGGTTTCCAACGGGGCCCTATGACCTTGGGGGGGAGGCGTTAAAAGATTAAAGGGGGCGTTTGTCGTTAAAAATAAATTTGGGGGGCGTTAAGGACCAACTACCGCCTCCTGGGCAACACTCGCAAGAACGCACTGATAAGTTTGATCAATACTAAAAATCATCGAACATGTATTGACATTTATTTTACTGCTTTATACAATAAAAATTCTGAAATGAATTTGCAACTGCAAGGACATGATTTAAATTTGATCAAGATAAAGGCAGTAACAAAGTACAAACAAAATTTGGGTCGAAGACAATGTCCAAATTTTGGTCAGATTTGGAATCCTTGGGTTGCATTTATTGATTTTGAAAACAGATTTTGGTAGTTTTCTTTCCGAAAAGAGAGTGGCGGATTTTTTGTAAAGAGGTGGTATACCATAAAAAGGAGTATCTGGTTGTGTATTATAAGTCCTTAAATACAGCCTGCATCTCTTATATTTTATAAATAGTTATTTTGTACATAATAATATTATGGCATTCTATTTTTAAGCGAATAAAGTGTATTTAATGTGTAGTAACGCAATATCGAACTCGATGTTGTAGTTTTTCAATTTTTTTAATTCCATGTATCCGGATTACATTTCAATTGAAAGATACCATTACAGCTTGGTTTTAAATCTCTCGTAGCGAACAATGGGTAGAAGTTTTACGGACTCGGACTCGATGTTTTTGCCAATTTATCACATCAACAAGTAGACGTGCCAAGTTGAATTTTATTCGCTCTGGTCACACAATTTTAGAAAGTTTCATCTCTTGATATACGATTATTTGCTCGCCAACTCTGAAAAAGTTTGTGATTTATTTTAGTGGAGCGAACTACTCAGAAAAGCCTTAAAAATACTACATAAAAAGAGGTTATTGTCAACCGCAATTTTATGAGGGGATATTTTTTTATGTGCCCGTTCGGCTTATCAAACGTAATTCAGCCATAAGATATGTTTTTATCATTGAATTTTCATCTGAAAGATATGATATGATATTTTATAAAATTATTTCTTGGAAACTTACTGCTACACATAAAAATGATTGGTTAATCTCAGAGATTGATCCATCATCCTTCTTCAGTCCATCTTATATTGACAAAAATAGACAATGTTGATTTAGAACGTAATAGAATGATTTCCCTTTCCTTTTCTTCACAGTTTCTCCTTTGTGTTACTAATTGCATTAAATTCTATATACAGTAGAACTTCGATTATCCGAACCTAATTGAGGATGAAAGAAGTCCGAATAACAAAAATCTGGATAATCGAAAATAATCAAAATGAACAAGGAAAGTATGGATAATCTTTATTTGGCAATTAACATTGAGGAAAGCATCTAATCTGGTATTACTGTGTATTGGTATTAGTGTAATATATGACTCTTTATTGAATTTCAAATACAATATTAAAACACAAATTAATGGTTTCCAAAAATAAATTCTTATCGTGCCATGATGGATTTCATCGAACAAAGGTGATTTTTGTAGAAAGATTTTGTCGAAAATATATCATTTGAATGTTGTGATTATCAGTGTCTTCCACGTATGCTTAAAACATGTTTTTTTAAATTAAAATTTTTGGCAGAGAAAGGTCTATCTAGGTCAGTGATTCTCAACCTTTTTGAAGTCACGGTGCACTTTTGATCATGGGAAAAAGTGGCGGTGCACCAGAATTAAGAAGTTGAAAAAATTTGTATACATAGACATAATTTTTATTACATATTTAAAAAAATAATATTTACATACCATTTTTTTACATATTTTCTTTTTATGTCAAATTATATAAAAAATGTTTAACATTGAAAATATATTTAGTTAGTTAATTTTTCCCTAGAAACAATTTTATATTTATACGCGTTTTATTAAAAATATTTGCTCTCTTTAAGTGGTAAATCTAGGTTGGGGGGGGGGGGGGGTGTTTTTTCCGTTGTCCACCCAAAATGATGTCCCTGCTTAACACAATAGAAGTTATATGATCAATCAAAAATCAATTAATGTGCTACCTGAGCTTGTTGGCTTTTGCAGATATCATAAATTTTAGGTCGAATATTTGATAAAGCTACCCTCAGTTCTTCGTCTAAATTCATAAATCTTTCTCGTTTTTTAGTTATTGTTGAGAAACCGAGCTTACACAAATATGATGTCGGAAACTATAACAAAATTTTTAGTGCCTTCGTGTGAAGAGCTGGAAGCCATGATAAATAGTCACAATTCTCAGACCTTCGGGGCGATATCCATTGGGGGAATACAAATTGAGGTTGAAAATAAATACACTTATCTGGGACAAGTAATACAACTAGGACGACAGAATTTCTCAACAGAAATTGACAGACGAATACCACTGGGATGGCAGTATTTAACCAACGCATCATCCCAGTGTTAACCCACGAAGACGTGGAATCTAATATCAGGCATTTTGCATAGAATAAAGTTTTCCCAGCGTGCCATAGAGAGATCAATGCTCGGAGTGTCTTTTTAATATAGAATCAGAAACGAAGATATCCGAAGAAGAACTCGAGTAGTAGACCCTACTGAAAGAATTGACAAACTTAAGTGGCAATGGGGGAGACAAATGTGTCGAAGAAACGACGGTCGATGGGGAAGAAAAGTGTTGGAGTGGAGACTCCTGTAAGACTGACGACATCGAAAGAATAGCAGGATGAAGCTGGATGCGGAAAGCGGAGGATCGAGAGGGATGAAGACTCATGCGTTCAACGGTGGACGAACACAGACTGATGATGATGATGATGATTATGAATCTTTTCTCAGCGGTCAGACTGCATAACGATTTGAATATTCCGCCACGACCAGGCGCACAGCTCATCAGATACCCATTGAAACCATCCTACTGTATTCAACCATCGACATCTTATTTCGCATTCTATGTAAGAGTCTATTGTGACAATAAAATCAAAAGTTTATCGTGGCTTTAAAAAAAACATAATGTATCGGCTTTAAATCCTACATCTTAAAATAGACATCAAGGATCTCCAATTTACTATAAGTCGCAGTACAAAACACTTAAAAAACTGAGAACACTTGCCTGAGTATCGACGCTGCATGACGTTCAGGATAGATCCTGGAGTACGGGACGCATTCTGGAACAACACTGCACTTTATTTATTAAGATATATCCCTCTGACGATTAAGCCAAACCGTATAACCTAAGAACCGAACACGCACTGATTGTCGCCTAGCTTAATTCGACGGCTCAACTGAGCGTACGAATATAAATGTATTAATACTAAATGAAAATTATTATGAAAAACTATTGAAAGAATGCATGAAATTCTCTCTGAGATGAGCTCTTTTGATATATTCCCAAAAATATTTTTATCAAATTTGAAATTCATTAAAAAATAATATATTTATGCAACGAAAAGGATGGTGATTTTTTTTTGAAAAATAATATTTTTGGGAATATATCGCAGCAGCTTATTTAATCCCATGATTTTTAAAAAATAGTTTTTCTTATAAATATTAATAATTTATCATAAATGCGTTTCAATTTGTCCGTCCAGTTTAGGCGTCGAGTTTATGCTATGCAACAATATTCGGTGCAGAGCTATATTTTATTTTGACAGGTTAGGATGTGCATGTGCGTATGTTAAGTGATATTTTTTAATACACAGAGTGTTGTGCCGTTCCGGAATGTGATCCATGTTCCAGACTGTATCCTGATCGTCATGCAGCTAAAATATTGAGGCAAGTAGTCATAGTTTTTAAGTATATTGTAATACGATTATTAGGCTTATTATCGAAATGTTTAATGTTGATCAATTGCATTGAGTTTTCAAGAACACAGATCGGAAATAATACTCATAGTGGATTGGAAAATCAAGATGTCTATTTTAAGATGTAGGATTTAAGTCCGATTTTTGTATCATTTTTTTAAAGTCACGACTAACATTCAAATGTATATGTAAAATACGATATTCGGAAGTGATTCATTTTGCATTTCATAGCTAAAAGCTTCATTAAGCATCAATTTTTCCTTAAATTAAAGAAAATACATCATATATCATTTTAAAAATATATCATCAGTTAAATAATTGGACTAAAATGTGTCAAATATTTAATTTCAGGTATGAAATCCGCAATTGTTTGATTACGAAATCGACCAGCCTTGATCAATCAATAGTCTTAAGTTTAGATGGACGTTGTGAAAAATTGTACAGTGTGGTTCAAAAGAACTGCTGGTGAACCAAATTCCAAAGGTGTCCAGGACTTCAAAATTCATGCAGTAAGAGCTCTCAGGTAAGGATAATAAGATTTACAAGATAAATTTGAGCTATCATTTAATTTGTCATCTAAAATATACACACAAAATATTTGGTCTAATGGATGTTTAAATTCTTTGTTTTAGGTAAGTCTTTCGAATAGCGCAATATCAATCCGAAATACCGAAGTTTTCAAATATACTCATACTTTGAGTTAAATACATAATGCGTAAAAATACGTAAAACCGAAACATAAATATTCTTCAGAATATTGTCGATTATTTTTTTCTGATTTTACTGGATACATTTTATTTTGTATGAGACGTATGATGTCTAGTAATATTGTCACTACTTCTTTCACTTGTACTCCATGTGTCATTAATATTTTGGTCTGATTCACGATTTCGTTTGGTAATAAATGTATCCATTGTAACGTAGGCGAGAACTCTCAGCTGAATACCGGGGCCCAGTTATGTTCGTGTTGCTTCTGTCGACCAGTCCCAGTTACCTCCGTTCATAGAGCTTCTGACGGCCTGCGACTGCCGCGTCTTCCGTAACGTTGACGAGAAGGATTCCACAGGGTGATGGTGCTGGATTTCAAAGATGATTGTTTCTCCACAGCATGTTTATTTACTCCACTTTGAACAGACTGCGGCTGCGAGGCATAGAATACCCAAAGTCTACGTTAAACGGTTAACATACGCGCAATCGATTTGGCTAATTCAAAATTACATTAACTCTTTCGTTGACTTTCATAATTTCGCCAACGACTTTTTCGGTTTTCACTGTTTTGCAGAATTTTTCGTTTATACCAATTTTTTCGCGGTGCACTTGTAATAAGCTCGCGGTGCACCAGTGCACCGCAGTGCACCGGTTGAGAAACACTGATATAGGTTATCATTGTATTAAATGGTAATTTAATAATAATTGCATCATAATACACCCTGCACAACTTTGACGATATTTTTGATGTTTAGGAGGCAAGGAAATCAAGCTAAAACTGTTTCGATATGATCTATTAGATTTGTTATCAGGAAATTTGATAGATCAACATTTTTTTTGACATTCACTCATAAAAACCACTAAAAAAGGAAATCAATAGGGCGATTGTCTGTTCTTTATTTTATGTTTTAAAAAAGAAGTCCATAAAAGGCAATGCGTTTAAAAAGCTTTTGTAGAGCAGTGTCTGACCTGCGGGTTAAAAGTTCGCCTTCATTGCTCTTGGGGAAGATATTTTTTATGGGGTTGTTTATTTTATTTTATTTATTTTTGGAAAATCAGTCAAAAATTTTCAGATCCAAAAAATCAAAAAAATATGAATGGTTTCGATTTCTTAAATTTGTTCGTACGATGAAAATGTTATTCGACGATTTGGATTTGAATCCAAATCTTTATATAATAATAAAAGTACAGGATTTAAGCCACTATTCCAGATGTATTTTTTTACATAAAAATATATATTTACATAAAGTCCACGCCATTAGTTCTTACAATCGGCGATCCATGTTAATGGAACAAAATTTCAAATGTGTTTTAAATCCTCCCCGAATTGATAGGATCGACCTTTTTGTTTCAAAAATAGATCAATATTTAACGGAGCCATTTTAATATGGTTCCTGTAGGTAGTCCCGCGTTAAGCGGTTGGACTCATAACTCGATCATCTCGGGTTCGAATCCCACAGGAGATGTGGCTGGCAACCACATTTTTAAATACATATATATGCCATGAAAAACCATGTCAAAATGGTTGGTAATGATTCCATAAAAGGGATCGCTAAAAGCCACCGCAAAAAAAAAAAAAAAAAAAAAAAAAAAAATTTTAATATGGGATTTATAAAAAGAAATCCCTAGCAAGGAAAGCACTGAGTGTTTTATTATGGGTCATCGGGGATAAGCGCTTGGCATAGGAGATTGCTCCAAATATTGAATAAAATATTCGAGCGCCCAAAATCTGCCGGCGCTCCAGGAGGGGAAATATGAATAATGAATGAGACGAACAGGGGAGGCTTATGTCTCATCAACGCAACCCTTATATCAGCCGATTGCTGAAGATGCCGGAGGTGGCTCGATTTTTGGACAAATCACAACAAATTATCATACAAATTGGTTGTCCTCCTCGGTGTCCTAACCGCTCGCGGATGAATCCAATGAATTCCGCATAAATCATCTCCAACTCATAAAGTATATTCGATGCCAAAGCGGTTCAATTGGAAAACGTTTCACATTTGGTATAAGCCTTTACTCCCCCCCGATTTATATAAAGCGTTGTCTGTTTAGTATGGCAATCGTGTCTGACATGTGTCTTACTTTGAATCCTTTTAGCGCTTTCAATAAAAATGATTGACGTTTATATTGCAGATAAAATCACTATTTGAAGAAGATAAAAAAATAGTTTGAAAAGTAAATAAAATTGATAAGTATAAATGAATTAAAAGCAATTTCAATGCAGATTTTTTAAATATAAAGCAAAATAAAACTAATAGTCTTTAATAAGGTGATATTTTTCTAATATTTAACGAGGTAAATCTATTGGATCAAATACATAATTTTGCATACGTTGTTCTTAAAGAAAATTGAAATTAATGCACTCAGATTGCTTGGATGTAGTTTTATCATAAAGTCTTGCACTGAAGAGATTGCTACATTTCAGCTGAATTAATTTAGGATTTAATTACAAAATGAAATCGTAATTGAAAAAAATATTGGCTCATTTGAGATCAAAGTGTAAATTAATTTCTATCAATGTTTCATGCAAAGGATCAAATATTCGGATAAAATGTCTATTGATACCAATACAAGTTAGAATATGATTATTTGAATAGGGTTTATTTTAGACAAGAAGGAATTTGTGATAGTTGAAAATCAATCATTAATTAATTTACATAAATATTATAAATCTTTGGAATTATCTACAAATCAATTGGATTATAATAAAGTTTATATTGTATCGTTCATTTAAATATGTTAGCTTTTTAACGAGGTTGTGATTGTCAATATTTTTTCAATATGTTAAGTGCCATAAGCGTCTATAGACGCGACTGAGATCTGCAAGCCATACGCGTCTATAGCCGCAAACATTTATAAAGAGTATCAGGGCTGTCACTCAGTGTGCAAAAAAATAAAACAACCATGTGTATCTCATATTTTACGCCTTAAAAAACATTTATCTTTACTTGAACAAGATATTTTCGTGGAATTATTTACAAAAAACATCATAAAAAGATCTATTTTGACCATTATGTGACCAAGAAATGTTTGTTTGGGTGGAAATTGATGCCTCAAGAACGACATAAAATGTCGAGATGGGGTCCGTCAAAAAAAAAACGTTCAAGAGGGGTCCAACGACTACATAAGCTTAAGAACCGCTGGTCTATACAATTAACATTACATGCTTTTTCTATATTTTAATTTAAAAAAATGTATATCTTTGCAATCATTATAACAGTTAAATATTATTGATTTAAATTTGGATAAAATTTTAGTAGGTCATATAGCCTATTAAAATTTGTGTGACCATATGGTCACACTTATCTTTGGCAATATAAAACTCTTTAGTTTGGTGTTATTTATTAATATTGTTTAATTTAATTTTCTACAGTATTTTGTATATCATTAACGCTTTTGCGCACGGCTACCGTCAATCCCTTCGTCGCTGCATCACATCTGTGACTGCATGTGTAGATAAAATCGCTCGGCTAAGCCCCTCGCGCCGGATTATTCCTATGTAAACATAACAAAATTTGTTAAAAGATCTTCATAGAATAAGCCTCAAAATCAGATTTAGCAATCAAACATTACAATAGCCTCCTATAATATTTCAAAATGGCACGATACTAGAGATGTATTAAGCATTACAACCAAACATCACCTTCAACTTAACGAAAAAACTAATAGATATGGAAGGTTAGCACAAATTATGCATTAAAAAAATGTGTGGATCGATTTACTTAATGATAAATGGTTCAACGGCAATAAAAGTACGGTCTTATCTCTGGATTGTAATCATCAAAAATCAAAAAAGAATGACTGACTCTCGTTGTGTGTTCTAGCGATGGTTTAAGTATTCTTAGGTGTTTATGAATTTCGTCGTCAATCGGATTCACGAAACGAGCAGATAACGAAGGCACTGACGGCAGTCGCACGCGAAAGGGTTAATTAATATATTGTTAATTAAAATGCATATTTTGCTAAATTTAATTAAAATTGTATTTGCTTGAATTCCAAAATACTCTAGGAAAGCTCAATTTTCCAATTTTAGGTACTATTTTATAAAATAAAAATGATATATGTTTTATTTATGTCCAAAAATAATCGTCAAGCTTTCAATCTAAATACCAATATTTTATCCCATCACTATCGATACATATTAGTTCACATTCACCATGCAATAATTATAATTGGATTTTCAGCATGTAATTAATATTTTAATTAAATCTGCCAGAGTGCTTAATAGGATCCTGTTCGTTTCGCTTGTCAGTCGACACATTCGGACATTTTGAATGAAAATATTGGAATAGTCGCTGATCGAGGTGCCAATGTCCCTCACTGTTGCCACTATTGTCATTTTAGCTTTATATGCACATCCAATTCGATGGTTTAATGCAATCAAATCGCGTTGGTATTGGTTTTAAACTGAAAACATTCCTAGGTTCCATTTAAATGCAAATAGCTTATATTTGTACCGGTTTCACAGAGCCGGTGCTTGAAATAATGTTTGCACCGTAGCCTTCAAAAGCAAAAATGATAGATTAGCTTGGAGAGTGAATAGGAGTTCATTCATTAAATACTAACAGGATGAAAGGACAAAATTATTTTATAAAATCATTGAAAAGCTGAGGATATTCATAATGGAAATTTTGCACTTTTATCAAAGTTATTAATAAATTAATACAAAAATGATCAATTCCGGTGATGATAAATTGAATTTATCGAATATTAATTGGAGAGGTTTTTCACATACTTATCCCATTATATGATAGAGTTGTCACTATTTATCTCATTTAGATTATGAGATAGGTTCTATGAAAAAAGTCTCCGATGAATATTCTTATACTCATAGAAATAATATTATTTTTTGTGGAGGTGGTGAAAACATTTCCATTCCATTGCCAATTGTGAACATATGCGTGATTATGGACGTACAGGCGTTAATGTTTATTCGCGTGTATGTATGCTTGAGTTGATATGCCAATCCTGATGTGGGATGGTCATATCACTTTTGCACACAAACAACGAATTTTATTGATAATCCTATCCACTTTGTCTCCCACGTTCGAAGAAATATATTTTTAGTGGCATTTGACCTTCTTAATTTATCTCTTTTATTGTCGAGCATTATTCGGTATATTATTTCATAAATAGTTATTATTAAGAAAATCTCCATGAAATATATTATATTCAGTTCATTACAAGTGGAGAAAGGAAAGAGAAGATAAAATTGACACATGAAAGTAGTCCATATGTTACCCTCTAATTTTACATGTAAATATTAAATTATTTTTATACTTGCCTAAATATATTTTAAAAAAATTATAATACAAGATAATTTTTAATTATGTTAAATTCAAACATTACCCATTACAACAAATATATTAAAAACACAGTGATGGAATATTTTAACTTTATTCAATATATTAGGTCCTCCCGAAAGAAATCCATTATTTTCGCACCCTCTTGATGATCTCGTTTGAGATCGATCTTTAGAGTATTCGTTAAAATACAAAGTATTAGGTTGTCCCATAAGTTTCTTTCACAAATGAACACAGATCTAATCAAAGCCATGGTTGAAGAAAATCCGCGATATACTATTCGCGAAATAGCTAAAAAGTTAGAAATTCCACGATTATCCGTCCATAATCATCTGACAAAATTGGGCTACATCAATCGTTCAGATGTGTGGCTTCCTCATGAACTGACTGACTCAAATAAACTTTGCGTATTTCAACATGCGATCTTCTTCTCCAACGACATAATAGCCAACCTTTTTTGTAGAGACTTGTCACTGGAAATGAAAGTTGGATACTCTACGAGATTATCCAATGTAAACGGTCTTGGAACAAAAGTACAGAAGCTTTAACTGTAGCAAAACCTGGCCTACATCCAAAAAAAGTTTTGCTATGCATTTGGTGGGACTGGAAGTGGGTAGTTTATTATGAGCTACTTCAGCAAGGTGAAACGATCAATTCAACAAAATATTGTTTCCAACTAGACAATTTAAAGGATGCAATTGCCAGAATTAGCGAACAGACAAGGCGTTGTTTTTCATCACGATAACGCCAGGCCTCATGTGTCTTTACTCGTCAGAAATAAATTATTATAATTTGACTGGGATGTGTTACTTCATCCTCCATACTCTTCGGATATTATCCTTCAGATTATTATTTATTTCTTTAATTGAAAAGTTATTTACACGGTAAAAAAAATTATTTAAAAAATGATATATAAATGTACGTTGATCAATATTTTGCCAACAAACCTGGGAAATTTTGGCAAGAAAGCATTATGAGGCTTCCGGAGTGATGGAGGAAGGTAATAGAACAGAATGGATCATATATTATTCAATAAATTTTGATGTAATACAAATTATTGTTTATTTTTTTCTTAATATGAAAACGAAAGAAACTTTTGGGACACCCTGATATTTAAAAAAAAATGGATTCATATTTTCAATCGAAACCATCTAATTTCTATAAAAGACGGATACAAAACTTCCAGAAAATATAAAAATTAGTTGCTTACAAGAAATTTTATTATATTTTGTATAGACTTGTGAAAAAAACACCAGGTTTTTTAAAAAATTGTTTGTTATTCTTTCTAATTGACAATGCAGAGTAGCATTAATTATTCCATCAGGTTTTAATAGTTCAATGTAAATAATACCAAGGCTGTCCCATCGTATACACAGTAATATTTTATTTACTGTTAAGCTGGGCTTTGCCGTAGGGTTTGCTAATTTTCCGGGGGAAAGCCATTGTTTTTTTCTTGTAGTGTTGATGTAAAGGACCCATTTTTCATCGCAGGTAACGATTCGCCGTAAAAAGGGTTCGGAATCGTACCTAGACAAAAGAGAAGCACAGATAGTGCGTCGCTGTTCTAGTGCTGTTGGTGATAAATCGTGAGTAACCCAACCTCCTTGTCTGGAACACTTCCCGATGAGGTGAATGTGATCTTGTATAGTTGACCATGGACACCCAAGCTTATTTGAAAAATCTGCGATAGATTAGCGGGGATCAGACTCTACTAGATTTAACAGAAACTCATCGTCTATTTTTAATAGTCTTCCTGATCTAGGCGCGTCCTGAAGATTTCTGTCGCCGATTTAATTATAATAAATCGGCGACAGAATTCTATAATAAATGAGATCTGATTAAATCAATTAATATCTGGAAAGTATATAAAAAAATAAGCATAAATATTAATAATTTTGTCTAGTAAGAATATCAAAAATAATCACATACAAATTGCATAGAAATACAAGTAATACTAGCATTGTCGTTTAGTCAAATAAAAATGATTATGCTTTCATACAAAAAAATTGCATCCTTGCTATGCAGATAAATCTTGAAAACTTCAAGGAGTCGATTTCAAATCCAATTAAAGTTTTCTCCAAGTAGCCGGAAACAATTAACGGAAATGCAATTCCGAGAAGCATCTGCTGCAATATCATAACGTAGATTACAAACCCTTGAGCTTCATAGCAAATGAACAGGCTTTTTGTGTAATTTGATGCTGCAAGAAAACAACTTCACTTCATAATTAAAATTTAGAAAGTATTTCTTCCCTACTATTAAAAAAGTTATTTGCGTCCACTTTGGCTGTGACAACAGTGCTTATTGTATAATACTGCACCTCGGGCGTGCATGCATTATGCTGCATCCTACATTCACATGCACCCGAAGGCCATGTTTAAATTATTCGTTGCCATTTAATTAAGGCGCTGTTAGAACGCGGATGAGCATACAACAATTTTCAAATTGTAAGTATGTTCAAGTCGTTAGTGCCATTGTGCACGTCAGTGTTGTGTAATTCATACTTAACGAACAAGAATCTGCATTTGTCAAGTCGAGTGTGATGATGGCGTTAATTTACCACAAGTATGAAAATTTGCAAATTAGTAATGCAAGCTAAAAAATCATCGAAAAACCACAGCTCTATTTTTGGATTTAAAGATATTCAAATTTTTCTCAACAAGAATTTTGTCCCATCGAGTAAAAATTCAATTATACATTTTTTCATAAATTTGCATAACATTCATTTAATTAACAAACACGCATAAGAATGAATACATAGAAAAACATAATTCATGCTTATAACGAGTATATAGCGCAATATCACGGTTGTAACGAGCATACCAAGGTGAATATCAAGAAGGCACAACTTCATATAAGTTTGTTTTTACAGAAATTGATAATATTCCTTATTCCTTATGTCATCAATTCCATAATGCCTAAAAATGTAGGAAAAATAAACGATCGAGATAGACTTAGATGGTAGATTCGAATGGATTAAACACGAAAAGGCGTAAAACCCACACCAAAGGGCTTTTTATCACTGCTTTCGAAGAGGATCGTATGGAAAACGTTCGCGTAGACTAGTAGCATTAACATTTTAATGTTGGCATTGCGGTCTGAAAAATAATTGTATCAAATTTTATACGCGTCTTGTGGAATATTTTATCGGGAGCGATAAAATATGTAAGGGTCTATCTAGGTGGTGACCCTTCCATGGCAGCATCGGGGTTCCATTAACCATCTGACTCCTTGTTCTTTGGAGTCCGTAACCCTTTTCAATCTCAAAATGAACAATGGGCATTTAATTGGAGCAACTCGCTGTGCCGTATTGGTGAGAATTGTTCTGTCTTTGTAATTTGTGCTTTGGAAACGAATATTATGTTTGCGGAAGTACAGAAAAGTACCGGATGAATGAGTGAGTTTTTATATGAAATTAAATGAACATGAACCTTTGACATTTAGTTGACTGAAGTTGGTTGAAGATCGTCATAGCAAAATTTTAATTATAGGATTTGTAATATATATGGGCCTTATAACGCTTCAGGACGAAAGTTCCATACACTATCAATTCATAGAGATAAATGCAAAGGAGGCAAAAGATTATCAGAAGGAAATTAAAGTACGAGTTCTTCGTTATGATTTTTATTATAGCCGAAACAAACAGTTATGAGATCGGTAAGTCAGAAAAAAGATCACATCCACCTGCGGCCAAGACTACCGGTCGACTTTTTGTCTTCATTCCTGCTCGTCCACACCTCTCATTCACGCATGCGCCGTTGATAGAGATAGGAATGAGACCGCTGTTAATCCTCCAATATTACATAAGTAATTAAGATAATCAAAAGCAAAAAATCAAAGAACCATTGAATGAACTAATATGCCATTGTATAATTTAAATCAAAATTAGCGTGGACAAAATTTAAAAAAAAGCTTCTTAAGGAACGTTTTTGCCTTGTTGGTAAAAAAAATGTTTTTTCTATTTCGTGTATCGAAAAGAACTAATGTTTAAAAACACTATTAGTAAATTTCAAGTCGATATAAACGAAATTCGCAAAGTTATAGGCCGACGAGGAGAAGCTGCACTGCGCGAAGCTGAAGAGAGGAGATACTTTTTCCAAGATCACGGAAGTGATCTCACATGCCCTAGATAAGCATTCTTTATAAAATTTAGCAGGCACATGTATAACAAACGTCTTCATCATTTGACCTTCAATTATCTAAAAATATTCAAACATTTTTATTTAATAAACAAAAAACTACAAAAAAATGTTGGAAAAAACTCACACTTTTCTTGGATCGCTCACTATTTTTTTAATTTTACAATATATTCTTTTAATTATAGGCCAAATTATACACAATATAATAAAAAGTAAAACTATATTTAATTTTTTTACTGTAAAACATCTGTCCAGGACTTATGACTTCCTTGGTGAAGAATGCCATCGCTTGCGCATCGACATACGTGGCTCCCATTACTATATATTACTTTGACACAATTTAAAAATATTTTTATGTTCAATAAAGATCGCTTAGTCGACCACACTAAATATTAATATTCTGTATTTAATACTTTTCGCATAAAAAAAATGTTAAAAAAACGATCACTTTTAGGCGCAACAAGGCAGAAGCGTCCCTTAAACCAACTGACGCTAAGACCATCATCATGAATTCTTAACAATCATCCATATTTAAGTAGAGCAAAGGTTAACGAAGTTGGTCTTATTCAGATTATCATCGTGTAGAACAAATAACGAAGTAGAATTTTAATTTTTTTATAGAATAAAGATATTAATTTCCTAAAATATGCACATTGTCCGTTTTTTATAAATATTACTAGCAGTAAATTAAATTCAGGCAAATCAAACACGCCAAAAGGATAATTAACTAATTACTTATGTAATAAATGTTTGGTTTTGTGTTATTTTTCGTTCTTGAAGTTTTAAAATTTCGCTTCAAAAAAATGGATTTTTGTAGGTGTATCTGCTTTAATTTTGATTTGCGATTGAAACGATTGGAATTGTTGAGGCAAAATATAGGCGCGCTCACTAATCTGTAATCGAAAATTCTAATTTTTCATTCAAGTGCGGGGATGATGATATTTTGGGGGAGGAATACCAGAAATTTTTCAATTGAGCCAAAAATCCACCCCGCAGGTCGGATCTAAGATATTCACCTTTTCCGAGAAGCGGCGATATCGATATGAAAGTATAAAGAATCGTCTTCGAGAATGGATGAATATAAATAGGCTTTCAATAAATCATTCAAATTGTTTTCTTTCCTTTCCGTAGACTTTTCTTTTTTTGCTGTTGCCTTTCAGGGGCTCTTTAGACAAATGGAAGTTTAGAGTGTTTGACGATCGCTTCGTTTTTGAATGTCAAAGAGAAGAAGATTCTGTCAACAATATACAGACTTACTTTTATTCACTTTGAAATAAAATTAACATAATGTGGGGTAATTTTCCCAAATATAACTATTGTTCGGGGAATAAATTTGCGGAGGCAATCATTGGGTCCTAATCATACAAGCAGAAATGATTGATGTTGATGGTTATTCATTATCTTTATGCGTTTTTATTTTGGCATAGTTATAGAAGGAAACCTTGGAGGTAATTATGAATTATTCAAGAAATCTGTCTTCGTTGATA
This sequence comes from Stenopsyche tienmushanensis, assembly GCA_008973525.1. Lineage (NCBI taxonomy): Eukaryota > Metazoa > Arthropoda > Insecta > Trichoptera > Stenopsychidae > Stenopsyche > Stenopsyche tienmushanensis. The sequence goes on from WACJ01000518.1 coordinate 20,171, forward strand.
GGAGTGATTTATGAAATATCAAGGAGAGGAAGAAACGTAAATTCTGGTATAAACAGATACTGTTCAAACAAAGAAACTGTAGCCATCGGGGAAACATAAAATACGGTATAAAATACTCTCTATTTTTATCTTTAAATACATTTTGTACGCTCATAAAATATTTTTCTGTATTCTAGGACGATCAGAATGTTATCAAATTTTGAGATATATCCGTTAACATATAGTTTGCATAGAAATATTACAAGAAACACATATTTTTTATATTGTATGGTAGAGGGAAAATACTGGAAAAATGCAATAGATCTTGCGTAAATAGAAATCGGAGTTGCTATGCAATGTCGTCAGTTTTCAATTTTGTTTTTGTTAGGACAGTTTAAAAGGGTAAATTTGACATAGAAGGGATTAAACTAAGATAAATATGATACTCTAAAACATAAAGTGAATTAGTTTATTTTAGTCAATCGTAGTTTGAGTTTTATTTGGATCAATTTAGTTCAGTTTGGTCTTCAATATTGAGTCAGTAAATTTGAGCTGGAGTTTCAAGTTGAATTTAGTTTGAATCATAAGTCAGTTCTGAGATAGTCTTCATAGAGTTTTTGGATCCGACCAAACGTCTTGGACGCGGGAAGACTAGGTCTTGGGAAGAATAGTCGTATTTTCGTCACCCTAGTCTTCCTTTTCTGCAAAACTTATTCTATTAACTGATAGTGAACGAACTCAGATTGGCCATCTATTTGGAAACATATTATGTTTGTTTTAAATTACTTTTTGTCGTTATTTTAGATGTTATTGTATATTTTTTATTCGCCATAGAATTTATGTAAACGAAGGAATAAAAATTACAAACTCGTGATTTGCTGACTTAATTAGTAAATTTAGATCCTCGACAAATAATTGAGGAATTGTTAGCTAAAGTCGATTGTTTAAAGTCAATATTTCAAGATCTTCATTCATTGAATAGATAGCATCTTCATTGAATAGATAAATTAAGTAGTGTAACATTGAGGCGGGGGCGCTCCCGGGGGCAGAGTCCCCGGACGGCACTTCGCCCCTTAAGGGCTCGTCGAGATAGCCGCACTAGAGCACGTGATGTTGCTGGACGAATGGATGGGAATAGACGGGCCTCGAATAGAACTCTATTTTCTAAATAACTATTTATTCCACACGAGAGAGAGAGAGAGAGAGATCTGGCTGCAGGAAGGACGACCTCCCGCAGCCAAGGTTAACCGACGAATTCCCCGACTCCCACCTCCTGCGCGTCACTACCCAACAGGCAATGGTGCCCGCGCAAGAAGCGATCGGTTGGTATGCAGGTGCAATGTTTCCTTAGGGCCACAAGAGATGGTGTTGTTAAAATAACACATTGCACCTGAAGAGAGACGGAAGATGGCGCTTTACGCGTGCGATTAACAACGCTACTACGCGGGGAAGGTAAATCATCCACGCTACATAGAAAAGGAGTTTGAGCAAAAGTATGAATTATAAGTTAAAAGTGGGTATAATATAGTAAATTGATATAAATTTCCTATCCCTAAACTATAATTAGGGATGAAGAAGGTCTTCCCTTGCATATGGTATAATATCACCCGAGTAATTAATTTTGAATTGCTTGAACCTGGTTAAGCCATCACACCAATAGTATACAGTCAACAGTTATATATTGATACTCCAATAATACATTTCCAAAGCTCCGAAATCGTTTATATATACGTTTTTTAGAAGCATGATTCCATAGATAGAATGATCTGGGAGTTAATCTAATATCTCCAAAGTGAAATCGTTCAATCAAAGCCTTAGTAGGCTGTATATATATGTCGTAGTAAAAATTGATTCGATTCACGTCTCTTAATTCTCCACAGCAATAGGCCCAGAAACGCCAAGGAACGTCAAGTATTGAGGATGAAATAAGATGCTGAATTCGAATACGAGAGACTTTTCCAATAGTGGTGTTGAAGAACGACTTCTGATGGATTATTCGACGTGCGAGGAGAGAGATAGTAAAATCCACAGCGCGTGCACGTATGAGAAAGTACACACATATGAAATTCTCATGACAAAAAATAAATTTGGGCGATTTAAAAACGCCATCTCTTTTCCCTGAAAAATATTATTTGCTGAAAAAATATTAGCAATCATTTCCATGAACAATTCCACATAGACAATTTTATTCCACAGAGGCCTTTTATGGCTGAGAGACAGATAACAGATACGATCTTTGTCATACACCAGTTTTTCGCATGTGGATATGAATTGTATGGTAAAATGGGGCATGTAAATTTAAATTCGCTTTGTTCGATTTATTTAAAAATGAATTAAACTCCCACGGTAAACTTATTCACGTTGAAAATGTAAAGGAAATACAAACTTATTGAATCGCTATGAGTAGTTTTTCATCAATTTTCCGAGTAAGATTACTCATGCCATGAATATAAATTTTACGATACATTTCTTCCATACAAATATTATACATATCTTATAAATAATTTCATTCAATATCGACAGTGTGTTCAGGCTAAATAATATGAGTGTTTCACACGATATGAATGCTCATGTATTTCGGAATGAACGTAATCCTGAATTTTTCGGGATTAACTACTAATTGGCGAACTTTGGTGACGCCTAAGAGCAGTAACTGTCTAATCTATGTATACATATATACAGTATAAATATGTTTTTAAAATTGTTATAATAACCTTTCCCTACCGGTGATGTATTTACTACACCTCGATTCTAATAATGGGAATATCGATATGAAATATAATAGATACGGGGTTCAAAATTTTTGTATTCCTCCGTAATATAATTACGAATCACATCAAAGTATTATAGTATATAAGTATTCATCTGCAGCGACAGAAATAAATAATTTGTCGGGAAATCGGGAATTTCGCGAGTTTTAGTCCGTATCTCAACAGAAAGGAATTTTATTATTAGTATTTAAATATCTGATGACGATACCTCGGGTTACTTCGGGCACATTTGATTTTTTAGAGTTTTTTTTATCTATTTTTTAATTGTATTTTTATCTTTTTTAAAATAAATAAAATTCTTTCACCTTCAATTTTTTTTTAAATATTAAACAAATGGACTTATTAGTGATTTTTGATCAAATTTATCAAAGTAATTTCTTAAACTATTGAAAATCTCGATTATTAATATTGGTTGGATATTTATGTCTTAAGGTTGTATAACTATTATCAAATGTAGAGGATCTGCATTTGACTTTTATAAGGATAGCATATAGTTTAGAAGGATCATTTACATTTTAAGATGCAGGAAATCTAGGTGAACATAAAATGAGACGATCGATTGGAAATATTAATATCTTTCTCAAATTGTATGATAATTTTTTCACGATCTAGATTTGAATTCAGTATGATATTATTGACCCATGAACTAGTCTATTTATGGAGCATAAATAGGTTTTATGGCTTATTTAAATATTATCATTACACCTTCATAGTCGAAAAATTTTAAGTTTATATTCACACGTTTTGTTTGTAAAAATGAAATATATCTCACGCTAAACACACAGTATGTATTAAGCATAAGCTCTTGATATCAAAAGCATTTAAGCATAAAAAAAAGTTTCGATAAAAGGACACACGGCTATTTCCGTTTCCGAGTACTTCTTTATAATATATAGTGTTGCGGGATAAAACTGTCCCAGATATGGTTTCCCGGTCTTATTTATATGCCACGTTCCACGTAATATAAGAGAAAGTTTTCCCACTTTATATCAACTTAAATTCCTGAGAAGAAAACGTTTAGATTCCGCAAAGGCTCTACGCAAAAACACACAGCGGGGAAAAATATTTTTCCGAACAATATCTCGCGGGCTTAGGTTTATTGGCGAGGAAAATCTTAAAAACTTTTAATATATCACGTATGCGATTTGAATATTCAACCAAATATTTGTTGCTCTTAAGACCCTCGTCGAATTCCCGAAATACATTGGCGAATTCCAGACGAGGCTATCGGGATTTCTATCCAGGCTGGCCGTATGAATACCAGACTGAATATTTGGGTCGCGATGCCGTAAAACTTGCGTCTGAAATTGTTGAAGTAAATATTTCATGACCTTTCATGTATGTCCATAATGGTTCGACAGCATGCTGTAGAATGCTGGAGGCGTTACGTCCGTTTTTGGCGGTTGAATATTCTGTGGCTTTTTTCAGCTTCTCTCGAACTTGAGGATCGAACGATGATCCTAGTTTAATCGGATATATGTCTGCTGATTTATAAGTGTATGGAGCAACTTTTGCCATCAAAAAGGCAGAACCTTTGAAATAGCTCGGGGGTAATCCACTTATGGAAGCGTCGAGGATGCGACTTGAAACTATCTGACATTGCTTTTTTATTTATTTTGTTATATAGGCGTCTCAACTCAGGAATATTGTAGCTTGTAAGCTTCTATAAATGTATCAAATAAATCGCATTTATTCATTTTGGATCAAAATCGACGGACATTTGCCCATATAGCTAAATATACAATATAGATAATGCTGAATATTAACATGCATTCAAATATTCATTATAAATACGAATAGGTTGGTCACATTTTGAAGCTCAGTGTCAGCTTCCAAAGCACTTTGATAGTCTTGTAATTTCGATCAGTTAAGGGATGAATTTGTATAACAGAGTCCCATTATCTAATACATTTCTCGGCTAACATTTACAATGACGTCAATCAATTTTGAATACTTATTTTCCTCCATTTTCCGTATAGTATTTGATGATCTGAGTTTTAAACTGATCTGTATCTCTACACATATTATAAAAAATATAGTTATAATACCTTGTTATGAGTGACGCGTTTGAACCATTTAAGATCGTCAGAATATTGGTAAATAAGTATAACTTTTTTTTTAATATATAAAACATATTTTATTATAAACAACGCCCGTCCTCACACAGCCTTAACCACTAAGATGCTCTTGGACTTATTTGGTTAAGATGTTTTGAACCATCCCCCATATTCCCTGACATTTTCTTTTCGTGAAAAAAGAACACATGGGTGAAATTAAATTTTTAATCGACGAGCAGGTGCAGAAAGAGGTTCTGAAATGAGGGATGGAACTGGCTTTAGAGTTCTTCGAAAAGGACATAAATAAGCTTTTGCCACGGCTCATAAGATACATTAAATGGAGATGGCGATTATATTGAAAAACAATTAACACGTATATCGACAATATCCTGTTTTTTCTTTTCAAATACACTTTTTTTAAAAAATATAAAAAAATAGTACACTTACTTTCGGGATACTCCTCGAATATGGTAACTAATATCAATTATGAAATTGTTTGAATCAGCATCTATTTAGTCGTGTAAACGGGAACATATGCCTCACACAAATATACAGCCCATCTCTTCTTGGGATGTTTCCATAAGCTCATATTGGATTAGATATCACTCAGATAAGGCATCTTGATAATATTAAATACACCCAATAAAGTTGGATAGGACGCGATGGTGATTGATGATATATGGTCCTCCCATATAGAAGAGCCTCTTAACTATTCCATGGAAACCATAATTATGCCATCAACACCGATCGTAAAGTTAAAGATCATTTAAGCTTAATATTGGGTTAACATCGTAAATTTAATCGCACGCCACAACTCGGCGTTGCTAAAGACACTGTTCGCAAACCTCAATGATTAATGCTCGATTTTAGGACGTGTTTTCGTTTATCAATCGATTTCGAATTTGGCTGCATAAGTATTTTGGGCGAATCGTATTAAAGACGCATAAATAACATAATTTGGCGATCATATATATTTTGAGATTTTATCAAATAATTGGCAATTATTTCAATAGACGTCTTGAAACATATATATATAAATTACAGGCTGTTAAAGCTAGACTGTTAAATGAGTGTCTATTTTTTAAAAAAACCACATCCCAATTCGTAATTCCATTGGGATATTGATCTCATGGAGTGTTCAACTGTCATGGAGAGTAATGCTTTGCTATTATTTTAAATTTATATTTAGTTCGTGTGTCGAGTTAAATATTTTAAATAACTTCAGGCTATATTGATTGATAAATTTGAGATAAAGAAAGATCTAATGACTATATAATTTTTTCAACTAGTGGGGTTGTATACAGAGCAAAATAAAACTGAGGTATAATATAATAACGGATTCATTTTATCGAAAGAATAAATGGAGGAGATGACTTGCAGCTTCACTTTATTAAATTTATGTTACGAAAGCTATAAGGAAAATGCATTATTTAAGAAACAATATAGTGTCGGTGCACAACATACAAGAGCTTTCAGCGCGTTATATCAGCAAGCTTAAAGCTTTTTTCTTGAGATCTTCTCAACATCAACTCGTTGGAATACTTTTTTTCTTGCGCAACTATCTTTCGTTTTTTCATTAGACTCAAGAAGATTGAGAAGATATACAAAGTATGCCTGCGAAATAATTTCTCGAAATCGTGTGTGGTGAACGTTATTTTTCGTCATCTTGATAATGTCGGGAAAGAGATAATCGAGTTAGTTCGGCTCACCAGAAGCTGGCTACCCTTAGAGACCTTTCCCTAATTTAATTTAGCTCCTTCCCCCAAATGTACATATAATTTTGAAAAGAATCACAAAATAATTATTTATTCATCCGGTTTCTTTTCTTTCTTTACAATTCAGTGAAAAACTAATTAAATTTAAAAAAAAACAATTAAATTAGGGTGAGATCAAACATACTATGATATTTTGTTGTCAAACGAAAACAAAAATTTATATTCTAAATATGATATTATATTCGAAACCAAGTAAAAATTTGATGATTTCGATTATCCATGTTTTCCAGTTATCTGTGTCTGTTCTCCTCAGCATTCGCCCGGATAGTTGAAAATCTACTGTATATGTTTTGTATGAGTAACTTGTATCTAAATCAGTGAGCAATAAGGCATAGTTTTGGTCATAAATGATATTAAATATCGTTTATTCACAGCTGATCTTAAGCTAATAACACAATAATACATATTTGTTGATTACTTCCATTTTATCAGTTACACGTTTTACATTTATCCCTAAATGATTACATTTTTATGCTATTAAATTTGATCTGGATGAATTAGTTTTAGAGCTATATAACTAAGCATGATGGATAGATTTTTTAAGTAAAGAAGGAAAAATAAATTTGTTTTCCTCAAATACAACATTTTCATTGAAAACCGATAAAGGATTTGTTGGAAATTTAATTATTGTTTTAAAATATATTTATGAAAGCCTTTCCAAATTAAATCGATGAATTGTTAATCTGGAATAGATAAAAATATGTTCCATATTTAAATACATGCAAATTAAAATCACGTGAGAAATATTCAAACAGAACCCAACTGCAAAATGTGCACTGAAAGCTGACCTCCAGCCATTTACATATTTAACACCCAATTTGAATATTTACATGGGACTTTCGAATTCGCCACATTAATTTTACTGTTTGCCAACCTGACAGAACAATGGTAGAAAATATTTAGGTAGAAAGCATCAAATGAAAGTAAATAGTTATTTATGGTCGACATGGTAAAAATATCAAAGCGCTTTAAATGGGGGCTACTAATTTATGGACATAAATCCTGGAAAAAAACATCGTAACCACCTTTAAAAGTTGGCCTTTTATAAAGTTTGCCAGGTTTTAAATAATATAGAATTTGGCAATACGTAATCGCAGCTTGTAATTTTCACCAACGAAAACTTACGAATTCCATTAACGATACTAAAATGTAAGTTTTCTATTTGGAAATTTTACGCAAACATCAGTAACAGCTCAGGAAACTTTCTGGATTGCCTATTAAAATTTTCAGGCGGCTTTAGAAACTGAAAATATTTTGCTTTATCCTAAGTTTCATCTCGACTGTTGAAATGTAGCTGGGCGTGGGCATTATTTGAATATTGTAGTAAACGTTGCTAACATGGAATCAACATAATCCTCCTAATACGTGCTCAGTTAATCCACAGCAAATAGCCCAACATATAAGATATCAAATGAATAGACCATGAAAGCCTTTTCATTAATTAAAATACATTTAATCCACATTTCTACGAAAATATATGATTTTTATCTACAAATTATATGGTGTACAAATGCTAACATTGCTTAAAGTATCGAACAACGTTACAATTGGCTACATAAAATTCGTATCGACAAAGTCGTTTTCAGATGTAGCGCATTCAACTTTATGTCCAGAAGGACTTCAAAGGGATTTGAAACGCTTTAATGATTTGGAAATGCATCATATGAAACGATATAGAAGTTGCACACAAAGCTTTTATATATTTTCTTTATAAAAAAGACGCACTAAAATATATCGTTTGATATATTTTTCAGCACAAAGTCCAACAATCAAGCAATCAGTCAATACTTATTATATCCTTCTGAATATATTTGGATGAATTCTACGTACACATACGTATGTCGCCGATTCTCTTGAAACTATAATGATAAAACCCTATGTCATAAGTATCGCTAAATATATGAGAAGGGTTCTGAAAATAATTTTATTTATTCAAACAAATTTCCATACTTTTATTAGTATTTCATGGAACCTTGTACTAAAAATAACAAACTATATTGCCCGTTATATTCTAACGATTCATCTATACATTCGAATGTATGAATCCTTAAAACGCCTACGATAATAACAGCTATTTCTGTCTTTGCTTTACGACCTAATATAGTCTCTTTTCTCATGTTGATCCATAAACGATTTTTTTTTAATTCGTACAATTTTATTATTCATTAACTGATTTTAGATGTTAATTTATATTTAGTTAGTCAATGGTAATTGATTTTTATTCTGGATTTATTTTTTTAATGAATGAATATAACAAAGATTGTGCATGAAAATAAAAACCATGCAAATAATTGCATAGCATCAATATGATGTATTATATAATGAAGACGAGCAATATATAATGAACTATGAATGATTATAAATTAAAATCATTAAGGAGGAATATTACGAAAATTTAAGCTTTTAAGACTTAATAGAAGGCGATCAAGAATATTATTCAAATGAAGATTCGCGCGAAATATCGCAATATCTATTCTTGAGCGATTCTGAAGAGAACAACGATATCCATTGATGAAATAGATCGAATTTATGCGCACATTTTGAAAATGCTCTTCAAATCTTAATGGAAAATATAAAATGTTCTTTAAAAAATAAATAAGACATAAGCAGCTCGATTAAGAAAAAATAAAACATGGAAAGCATCAAACTTTAGTTGGATTTCTCAATCAACAAATACTGATATTGAATCTTGTACGTTTTCATTATAAATCCTATATTATTTCTTTAACGCATTGAAAATGTGTGTTCATTCAAAGAAGGTATAGGTTGTTAACTATTGAGTGTTTCAAATAGATTAGATATCGATCGATTCAAACACCTTGAGTTTTATATTATGGTATTTGGATATTTATGTACGTGGTTTTGTTTGATACTATTGAAGAAATTACTTCCATTAAAAATTATATGGTTATAGCCTTAACAAATAATTATTAAACTGCCCAAATGAAGAAGAAAAACTTAGCTTAAAAAGAGATTAAAAATGTTCATATAAAGTCGAGATTGAAATAATTGAACAGGTTTTTTATTCATTTAGATTCAATTTAATAGCATTTGATTGCATATAAGTATTATTATAAATATCATTATAATAAAAATATTATATTCGCGTATTTGTATATACCGATAGAGTATGATCGTGTTGATCAAGTGTAAATGTTTAACATCGGCATTTCGCGGCTTCAGCGTGAAAGAACCGAGAAGAAGCCATGAATGGCCGCTGTGAAAACAGTGAATAAAAGCTCTCCAAAGCTCCCATTAAGTGAAGCTCTATACTTGTAAGCTTTTACTAAGTCCGACGCAATGCTCCTTGAACGTCCCTGATGGGTTTTTATTCGTAGAACCATGTCAGTCCGAATGTACACCGTCGGAGATATTTATAGGCGTACAGGATAGACGATGATATTGAAGCTCGCATCGATGTAAGTTAAGAAGGTGAGCGCCCACATGAGCCAAACCGAAAGACGGAAGATTCCTCGCCTTATGTATTGTAAGGGTTGTCGTAAGAGTTGAGCTGTGGGGGTAGTTTGAGGCCAGTCGATAGAGGCGCGCGCAGCTTTGGACCCAACCCTCTCTTTTCTACCTCCTCACCACACCGACCTGTTGACACCTCACAACATATGCTCCGGGCTTCCGACTTCATCGACTTAAAGCGATTATTCAATTTTAACGTCATTTTTAGACTTGGATATTTTTTCTTGTGATTGGAAAGATCTCCGAGCTTGATTGAGGGACGTTTAAAAAATATTTTGGATTGATGCAATATTGTAGTCTTGTTATATTCATCTGATAACATTGCAATCTTTTTATCATGTTAATTGCCTTGTTAAATTAATAATTCAGATAATATTGTTATCAAAATAAATTCCAGCTTGCAATCTTAAGTCAATATTATATATTTGGATAAGCTCATCTCTTCCTATATATTTTCTATGTACCTAGACTGGGACTCCCAAAATTCTAGTGTTATATACTACAAGCCGAGACTCCCAAACTTCCAACCAAAAAGCATCAAGTCAATACCCTTTCGTTTAATAAATTATATTATTATATACCTAAAGTTTTAATTATTATACCTAAATATTTAAAATCAGTTAAATTATTAAATAATTGCCATTTAGAGCATCTACATTTTGCAGAGAATGGTTAAAAATATTAAAATAGTGGGAGACTTATTTTAAGCGAGATGTCTTGGAAAAATGAAATAAACACTGACATAGAAAAGGTAAAGATGCGTTTCATGAATTTTAAAAACCGCATAACTTTGAAACAGCTATATAAAAAATATCCAAAATCGCATAAAAAAAAATAATAAAAAAGCCCAAGAAAACCAAAAGGCATTTAAAAATAATATTTTTGATAACATTTAAAGGACGTCTTGCATCATTGGTAAAATTTTAGGGATTCTGACATCTGGCATCTCAAATGCCAGACATCCACAAGAGAAATACTAATTATTTTAATTACAAACTATCATCACTGTATGATAATTATCGTTGCAATTTTCGATACGACTCAAAATCGCTCTCTTCTTCGGAAGAAATAATACACTCAGTGTCAATGTCATAATTGTTCTGTGTAGATTTTCTCTTTCCAACAATATAATTCATAATAAGTAAAGATCACTATAGTCCCTAACTCAAAAAAATAAATCACAAAATTGCGACTATAAAAAAAAATTCAGTCTAGTAATTTTTTGGTCTTATTTTCTCACAGTTTTAATTTTTTTTTCAAATAGTTAAACAATAAATTTTGACATAAATCTGGTAGGAATAATGGAGAGAAATATATAGAAAAGATTAATACCCAGTTTTAAGTAAATTAATTAATCAAAACTTGAGATATCAAGTCAAATTTGTTGAAAAAAGTAGTTTCAAAAAAACCCGTTTAAAGATTTCATTATGGAATGGAGAATGTATTCTTAAAAGTTGAAATCAATTTTTTCAAAAATTCAGAATAAAGGGTATGGTCATAATTCAGCGATGGCAGAAGCAATATTATTTACACAGTCCCAAATTATATTTTTTTCCAAATTTCGGTTAGTGTTGATGATTTATTTCCTAGTTTATCCAAAATATCTCGATACGTACTCTTTATAAAATTTAAAAAATTGCTTTAAAAATACCGCATAACTTCGAAATCGCAAAAAAAAAGTCGCACAAAAAGAGGTCGAAATATAATTTTGTAAACCTGAGATCAGCAAATAAATTGAATTTAAAGTCAATTTAAAATAAAATAATGTTTTCTTAAAATTTACAAACACTAATTATTCGGACTATTGGGGGTAATTCTGTATTTTTTTTAGTGATTTTGCCCGAATTTATTTATTTAAGCCCTAAATTACATATTAAGTAAAAATCAATAATCCGGACTATTGGAAGTAATATTATAAGTTTTCAATAATGTTATAAGAGTTCCAATTTTTATTCCAATTGCTCGTTTTTAATATTCAATAACCAGTTGTATAAATTCTATTTAGTTTTTGGAATTTGAGAAATTAAAAAGTCTTTAAAAAGGAACAGTTCACTTAAAAAATCAAATTAGCTATATATATTTGAAGGCTTCCTGTTATTTATATGTACCTGTGAAAACTATCATGCAAAAAAGCATATGATTTATAAATTTTAATCAAGTCGAAATCATACCACAGAATTATTTAATTATACCATATAAGGTTGTTTTTCATGAAATGATGCATATTTTTGGCTCATTACAAGCGTAGGATGGTAAACATGGACGTGGAAGAGGGTGTAAAGTAAACGCCGTAAAAGGTCATGTGGATAATGCTGTTATAATCCCACCTGAGTTAATGAGAAAATTTCGTGACGTATATTCTTATAATTCGATTAAAAATGCCTATTTCATCTCGCATTTTGAGTGTTGTCATAATTTTTGCTTTGCGCGATGTTCGATATAAATAAAATCGGTCGAGCCTCCACAGCGGGTTAAACGCTTTTCAGGGATTTTCCCACACAGGATACCGCATTTCCACGTCGATGGCAAACTAATCCCGTTTATCGACTTCCACGTTTCTGTTTAACGGCTCGTGATCAGATGCAGGAAATTGCTTTTATTCCTGAAGTACAAGGCTTGAAAGTCAATCCGATGGTTAGCCATCCCATGAATGCAACATTAATGCATGCATTAATTGTGGACTGCCAACATGTCAAGGATGGTGAACTTGCATAGCGCTCGGCAAAATGGGAAGACTTGGCTTAATTACAAGACGCATATTTATCAGCTCGGGAATATTTAATGGAGAGGAGTATCACATTTAAATATTTTGAATGAGATACATTAACATCATTGAATAACGAATTCGTTTTAAAAGGATCATACATAAATGATTCGTTTTTAATTTTTAGGGGACAAGGTTTTCTTTTCATTTCAAGGGTATTTCCATCTGAAAAGACCGAAAGAAATTTACTTTAAGAATTTGTTTAATTTAAGTCTGTATATAAAGCTTGAATTTATAAAGAGCTTACAATTAAAAAACAACAAGGCCTAAAAGCCAATTTTCTTTGTGCCGATACGTAAACAATTAAAAATTTAAATGTCAGGGATGAACGGAAAAAAATCACTTAATTTATGTATCAATTTCATTGATCTTTATTTGCAGTCACTCTTAAATTAAATGATGGTCTCTTTAAATTACATTGATTTATATACTATTAAAAATTCACTGCCATCTTAAGAATCTCTGAATTTTATAAATTTAATCTTAAATAGCCAACCAAAAACTGTAAAGAATCATAACGAAAATATTTAATAAATAATATAAAATGAATAGGTACAAGTTTTTATACATTTACGGAATAAATAAATATAATCATCAATGTCAAAATGAAACTCGGACAGTGCCCGCGATGAAAGTCATTTTATTTTGATCAAGGCAAAATAATTAATTTAATTAAGTTACAGTGTATTATCGATTATCTGGGTGCAGATAATCCAGTTTGCCGATTATCCGTGTCTGAAAAATATTTTTGATACTCGGATAATAAGGCGATTCCCGAATAGTACTGAGATGTTACATGCAAAGCGATAAGGATGATGCTTGTATTTTATCTAAAAAAACAAACGCCCGTTCTCATGTTTTAATCACCTTAGTTTTCAAAACAACCGAGCAAGAGTTTAAAAAATCTTGTTATACGAAGTAGAAATCATAATGAGAGTATGATTGTAAAAATGGACCCGGGTGATAAGACCTTGATTAATAAAACTTACCTGCATGGGAGGATGATCGCGTATTTGCGAGCGAATTCTAGTGATTCAGAAAAAGCACTCTAACAAGTTGATAGAAAGATGGGAGAAGGTTATAAGAACGGATGGAAATTATATCATTGATTAAATAAATAATACAAATCTAAAAAAAATGTTTAATTTTATATGTAAAAAACGGTCTTAACTTTTGCATCAACCCAATATAAAAATTATTCTCTGTTTGTTCGTATGTAATGCGCTGCCATACGGTTCATCAGATTGCAAAAAAACTGCGTCTACTCATTGTCAAAGATTGCGCGAGTAATATAAGCATAGTCTAATGTATAAAAAAATAATGTTTGTTTGTCCGTATTCAATGTGCTGCCATACCGGTTATCCGATTGCAATAAAACTTTGTTAATTTATTGCTCACACTTGCGAAAATAGTATAAGCATAGTAAAAATATTATTTGTGTACGCACTTTGTTATGCGAGTCGTGGCATTGCAACGCATGCCGGATAATCACTAATATTATATAATTATATATTTTTTTACATTTTTTTGTAGAAAGTACATGAAGCTATAAATTATTTCAGCAATAAAATACATTGAAGTGATAAAGCTCTTCCACAAAATCATTTATTGTGAGTCCATAGTAACTCTATCAAAGTAATTTATTTATTTATAAGGTGATTTTAAATCTGGAAGAGTTTTTTGTATGTATTTGTGTGTATTATAAAAATTAATTAAAGTTTTGCACAAAATAAGTTTAGCATTGATATTTTCTCCGTTGATATATAATGCATTGAAAATGAACCGATGTGTTTTTTGGCAGAAAAGTTTGATAAATTGAGCCTTCAATTTTTTGAAATATTTTACCACAAAAATGTCGAAACGGACTGCAAATTATTTGGTTTTTTTTTAAATTTATTACTGCAAACAATTTTCAACTATCGTTGAATGTTGATTTGTTTGCATCTGTATCAATATATGAATCAATCTATTTGAAAGAAAAATTCTGAAAAATAAACTTAGGCTTTTTTTAAAAGTCAATCGCCTTAAGTAAAACGTTATTTATATCTCTTAGAACCTCAAAAAAAGCTTTAAACCCAAACATTTCACACTTTGAATATATCTTATTTATATGAAAATATATTCGATACCCTGAAAATTCCCTTATTATTAATTTAATCATCCATATGACATATTTGTTAAGATGAAATGTTAAAAATACATAAATGTAATCAAGCAAATTCAATGAATTATCTTTGGTAAATATAGAATTTTGGGTTCGGATGCAGATGAGAATTCCACGAACCATACAAATCGCAGATGATGTTTTCCGACATGGGTTTTTCAATTTAATTCTGGAGTTATCCAATCATTGCGTGACAAGGGAGGATAAATTGCGTTACATACGCCACTTTCTGGAAGTACGAAGTGAACTAAACTTATTTTACGAGGGTAAGAAACGTATATTGCAAACGCCATAAAACTACTCTTAATGATGATAAACTTATCTGCTCCACTATTTTAACCCTTTTTGTTGCGTAACTCGAGCCTAAATACTCAATTATATAATTCCATATGAGAGGATTTAAGGGGCGGGGGTTGTATATCTAATCTGGAGTGACATATACAGGTTGATGAAGATTATGAACAGTCCTGTAATTACTCTCAGGAGCAAACTTTCGGACGTCTCATGTGTTGTTTGTTATTTTGCTTTGTCATAGATTTTGCCTTCTTTTCTTTTATTTTTATACGAAACACACACAATAATGAAACATCTAATATTCTATTTGACAGATACACGCTTCTAATATTTATAAAACGTTTGATATAAGAAGAATGCTTTGAAAATAACTCAAATACGCATGCCCTTACTATTGTACAAAGTTACATCGTTCATATTGAATTAATAATGAGAGAAAGCTTATTTTTTAAGACATTGTATTTGGCATATAAAAATAAGAGAGATGATTTTTACATCAATATGTGAGAACAAATTAAACATAATAGTTCAATTTTATTCTTTGAATCTATAAGATATCGATAATCTGGATTATGTAATTTATAATATCAGGTAAGTTAATCCAATATGAAATCCATATAAGATGATATATTATTTACAGTAACTATAATTCCATTCGTATGAAATATGAATAGATTTTTTTTTTTTTGAAATAACAATACAAGACATAAAAATGTAGTAAAGTGCCAATTGGGAGTATTTCTCTTTTCTAGCACTAAAAGTGTTTTATTCAAACTTAAAGTTCTCAAAAGTCATCTAAAAGAGTATTTGGGTTATTGAGAAAAATCGTTTAAAAAATATGCTCATTTTTCATTTCAAATATTTCTTCAATTGATTTTCCAAGCACGCATTTTTGCTGAGGTTTAAATATGAAATGTCCTTTTTTGTAAGGCAAAATTAAATGATTGCATGCATTAATCAACATTAATTATTCATTGACAATAGTCAGTTAAAGCGAAAATTCATGAATCATGAACCACGAAAATTGAAACGGCATAACGTCGGTTGATATGGCGTTGATTTTGCAGAGTATTTTGAGTGAGTGACAATTTCATATCCCAAATTCGATAGTTTTCATCCGATTGAATGCGAATTTTGGATTTTGTATCGTCATACAGAATTATAAATTCAATCCCAATGAATATGAAGAATACTTTTCATATGCGATTTATCATGGATTACATCAAAATTTCTGCTGAGACTTTACTTTGATGGTTTCAAGCTGCAGAATGAATAATGGATGATATCATCCGTCGACCACTATATTATCATCATTTCCTTTTTAAAATGAAATTTCGCTCTCGAATGCTATTTTGGAGTTTTTTTCACCATCTAGACATTGTGTAGAATGAAGTTCATAAAAAAATGCCTATTTATGTCCAATGTAAATTGAAATTATCAAGAGATTGATTTTCGTTGAATTATAAAAATTGTAGAGGATTTGATGAATTTCGATCAATTTTCGCACGCTAGTTTTCATCATCAATGTTTTTTGGTCATCTCCGTAGCTCATTTTTTATACATTTATCTGCTGATATCTTAAAATAAATTTAACACTTAATTGTATCATTAGTAAGCTTATAAGTAGAAAAAACTCGGATATTCATTGTTAAACGCATTTTTATACAAAAAAAATATAATAAATACATTGATATTTTTATATACAGTAGAACTTCAATTATCCGGACTGATTGGGGATGAAAGTAATCCGGATAATCAAAAATAATCAAAATAATAATTTTTATTTGTCTAGATTACTCTTAAGATATATAAGTTGTCCTGAATTATACTCTTTTTGAACTAAACACTGAAAATTTTCAGAATATGTAGGATCAATATCTTCCCCTTAGAAAATCTCTTCTTCATCTTCTCGAGCTTGTTCTTCTGAGGCAGATATTTCTTCAATTATTTTTTCATTGTTTAAAATTTGGAATCCAGGATCGTTTAGCTACAACTTCTTTGTCGCATTCAGCACATATGGAAATTTGTGCTATTGCTTTCTAAATGTCTCCTATATCAGATTCTACCGCGTAACTGGATCTTACTGAAGGTCTTTTCAAAATTTTGTTTAATGATTTTTTCAAAGTTGACACATCTAAAGAATTCCAACTATCTGATGTAGCAACCATCTTTTAAATTTATTTCTTCAAGTATTATTTAAGTATTTCTTCATTATTTTCATCTGCTCGTCGAAGCATCGTTGGGTAGTTGTTTTCCAATTTAAGTAGGCCTCATCAACATTGTAAATAAATTATTCGTCGAATCCTTTCTTCTCCACAGATAGCTTCAATGTATCAATTAATGTGTTTACTGAAGGTATGTCAGCAGAAACTTTTCCCCATGAATTTAAAGTTCCCTGATATCATGCCGTCCTTCGAATTTTTCAAGCCATCCCGAACATGCTTTGAATATGAAATCTTCATTTAATTTTGTATTGAAACATATTGCTTTTTCATACAAAAATGGACGAGATCAGCAAATTATATATATTTTTCGCTTTACTTTGAACAATCAGGATAATCGAGATTCTATTGTATGTATAAAAAGCTTACATTAACTAACATATGATTTAAATTTAATAACAAAAAAGCTTAAAACTGGAGCAAAGGTGTCCCAAAATTTTACATATAAAATATAATATGCGAGTACTTTTAAACTTTATTATAGCTCTAAACGTCGGTTTACTTATTTTTCTTATCCACTTATATCGTTTTAGTAATTTTTACTATCCATACATAGAAAAAAGGAACTTTAGAACTTTTGACAAGCATCTCGGGGGAAGTTTATTCGTAGTCGTTATTCTTTTACGATCTTCCATCAAACTAAAAATATATCAGTGTTAATATAATATGGGACATCGTCGCTATATTATCGTTGAAAATAATTTCCTTGCCTCTGAGAGCTTTCTTTTATTTGAGGGTTTTATTCTTGAGCTTTCATTAAAAAGCCCCAAATTATTAACGGTGTATATATTATACTGTGTTGCCGAAAACATCGATATGTACGCGCGTGATTTTATATGCTATCAGCATGAAAATCTGTGTTACAATGGAGGCTTTTAGGGATAATTCACGAATATTTTGGAGCTTTATTTAATTTTCCATTGTTGCTATATTGATATTAATTGACAGTGACATTTTTTGAGGAACGTTCTCTTTGGGGCGCTTTTGTTGTTTTACCGAATAAAATGCCGGAATTTCAGTACGTCATTTTCATTCGAACGCAAATTATTTATGTGACGCTTTGTGCGGGTTGGAAGTCAAAAAAATGTTTTCCCCAAGTGGAGGTGAACACTTTTTTTTCTGGCGAAGGGTCGATGCAAAGTTTTCCAACGGAAAATATGAGAAGCGCTCTCGAGGAAATGCCTCAACGTGTATTTGCTACTTGTTTCGAAAATTTAATATCGGGATACGTTGTTCCCGAGAATAAAAACGTCGGGGAAATCCACACAAAAGCTTCGCATGGAAAAAGAACTCTTCAATCTGAGCTTTTCAATTTAAGGTCGATAAGATGTTTATGAAGAGTCCATATTTCGGTTTATCGTATAAATACTTTCAGATAAGAATAAGTAATTGCATTTTTTTCACATTTATATTATACTATAATATATTTTACAAATATTGGCGTACATTTTAATTCAATATAATATTACCTTTAATTATATGTTACTTGCTAAACTGTGTGTTAATAGCAAAATTGTTGAACATCGACATAAATTTCATCCCTCATTCATTTATATCATTTGAAAGGAGTAAGTTTTGTTCGTTTTCTACAACTTTCTGTTAATTCAAAACTTGATATTGCTGTCTAGATATTTATTTATTTATTCATACATAAAAAATCCAAATGCTTAATATAATTTGATACACATGTATATACAACCTTATGAAATCTTTATAATAAATGCAATGTAAAAAAAAAGTAAAGCGATGCATATTATCTAGAAAAACCAATTTCAAAAAAACACCTAAGAATATGCCTTTTTCCCATCTATTTTAACCTGTTAAGCGGGAAAGTTCCTTTTCAATAACGCAACATACAGTGGGCGCGCACATTTTTGTTGGGACGTATATATACGTCCCGCCCACCTGGCGTGAGTTCATATTATTAATTTTTTTAGCGATGCTTAAAATTTATAAAAAAAATCAATGAAACATATATTTTTTATTTATTTAGATACAAAAACATATAGAGAAGTTAATAAATAACGAAACATAGAGTTTAAAAAAATAAAATATTTCCATACATAAATACAAAACTCAACTTCTGTGTGATATCTTTTAAAACAATTGTAGATACATAGTGCTACCTTATAGTCCGGACACCAATATGTAGATTCTTTCCCTTTTTTTTGGTAATAAACTCGATATTTCCTGGCTTTAGTTCCCTTTCATTTGTTCTTTGAAAATGTCTTTCATCTAAGCGTGATGGCTTAGATGTAATGCTATTTTTTGATGGCATAGGTTAGTTTTTTACTATGTTGTCTGAACTGAGCATTAATACGTCTTTTTTGTCCTTCTATTTAAAACTATAAATTTGCCTTTGAATCTTATCTTATGTTACTAGTCACCGTTTACTAAGTACACGTCCACTCTAACACAATAGCGAACCAATTTGCTATTTATCTTGAATTCATGTCAAAACATGTATCGACAACTCACATATTTGTTAAAGTGAAAAAAAGTCCCACCTGCCTTAGGACTCAATATATATTTCTAAGACGTATATATACGTCTTAACCAATTTCGATGCAGTATACGTTGGACGTATATATACGTCCCGCCCACTTAACAGGTTAATTACATTGGAAGACAATAGACATCATAAACGAAATATTTACCCCTCGAGTAAAACATATACACAAAAAAACCTTTGGAATGTAAGTGCTATTAAGCTCATTATTTCATGCATTCCTATTTTGTTTAAATATACTTTTTGTGTTCACCAGATATAACCTAAATTTATTTATTACATTACAAAAAACATTAAATACTGTTTTTTGGAATAAGTGCTACCTCACTCTTTTTTGAATAGCTGTCGTTTTAGAGCGCGTATTTAAAGTAAGGAAGTTTCTCTGCCGCACCCTCTATTTTGAATGTCCTATACCAAATTTTTCATACTTTCCCTACATTTAGCGAAATTTATACACCTTCATAAAAAACCATTTTTGATATCAATTTATAATGTTGAGGATAACAAATTTGTTGATGATTATAGTCTTTTCATTTTGTAATATTAAACATATATTTTGAAAGCTCCCCATTCCAGCACAATTATATACATGTACGTACATTTAAGCCATGATACATTTTCTACGGATTATTTTTCCTCTTATTTTCGTGCGTAATTGTATATTTAGTATGGAGTGCTAATTAATTCGTTTTCATAAGAATTTCTACAGTTTTTGGCTTCGTATTCATTTTCATCAAGATCATATTATCCTCTCTAATAATTTTGAACACTTTCATTGAAACTTGAATTTGGCTTTTATATACACGATACATATTATAGGTTGTACAGGGGCTTTAAAAATAATTATCCTTAAGGCTTACAAGGGTCAACATATCTTCTTAAAGGTCAATAAAGGATTTTTACGCAAAATGAGTTACACGGCATCGAGTCGGACTTATATGGGATTTATTAAAATATTCCGACATTTTGAACTTTGAACTTTTTCAATGATATGATAATTTAATATGGTCAACGTTGAACCATGTATTTGATTGAAAAAAAATCTTAAGAATATGCCATATTTTTTTTTGCACGTAGGCGATATCTAGACTAGAGATTTTCTCAAGAATTTAAATGTGGTGATTTCCATTGTCTCCCACATAATATTAAATTTGATAAAGCAATTTGAATAGGGGATTATTTTTGAACAGAAGAGGTTTTGATTACGTTTTTTAATATTTCAGAACAAAGAAATTAGGATAAGTTTGGTTCGAGACGATCAATCGGAAATATAAATACTTCAAATCTGGATTTGAACTTTAACCTTTGCAATAAGAATTTAAAAAAAGTAGACCCTTACGCTAGGTGCTGATGAAATAAAAATGTTTATTTAATTTATTTTTTATTCTATTATAAACTCTAAGCAAGCCTTGAGTCTTTTTTTGCGATATATACGTTCCAAGGGGAGTCGCATATTAAAAAATCTCATTAAAAATTTTGAAATACATAGAAAACTGAGAGATATGTTCCATTATTTTTAAAAATCGCATAACTTCAAATCAATGTGATAGAATGTATCAAAAATCGCATAAAAATATACTAAAAAAACGATACATATTTATCTTTGAATTGCTTTATTAAAGTGTATTTTATACTATAATCATACAAAGTATCGATATCAGTCGGCCTACATTTATTCGTCATCATTCTGTGCCATGAAACCGAAGAGCATTTTCCATCAATCTGACAATTTTGCCTTATACACACTCACACTTTAGCGGTTGTAACTTGTACTAGTGTTAATTTAAAAAAAAAATTATGTGCACTCGCATAAAAAAAACTTTGTCCTCTATAGAAACATAAGGGATAGGTTCTATTATTTTTGAAAACCGCATAACTTCAAAATCGCATAAAAAATATCCGCATAAAAATAAACCCAAATGTATTTTTGTGATCTTCAAAATAATTTGTAATAGAAATGCTGCATAGATATTAGTTTTTGTTGTAAGTTTTTTTGGTCAATTTTTCGGCGAAAATTTGAAATAACGTTGTATAAATTCGTTGAATTTGCGATTCTATTGATTTTTGGGCAACAGATTGACAATTAAAAAAAATGCATATGATCGAAATCTGTTTGTTCACCGTTTTCAAGGTCACTTTTACATAAAAGTTATGCGCATTTTACGCATATCCCAAGAAATTTTCGCCAAAAGTGCGTCATAGCGATATATAGACGTTGAACTACAATCAGCAATTGTAACATGTACGTACGCTAGGGTGGCATATTGTATTGGCATAAATTAAATCGATATGAAGATTTTTCATTTTACATATTTTTAAATTTGCTTGTTTTTGGTTTTGTCATTTTTTGCATCATATTTATGAAAAAAATGCTAAATTTTAAACAGTAAAATTTTTTAGTAAATATTAACATATTAAATCACACTCGACAAAGAGCGTCGAGTCGAAATAACATCAGATAAATTAATGTCTCAACATGTTCGACATAGGATCCATCGAAACAAAATCTTAGCATATGAGACATATGACATTTTAATTTTTATCTTCATTTTAATTTTGGTATTTTTTTAAATGTTCCACGAATTAAAGTATTATTTTTTTATGCCCTGCGTACATTATTAGGGCGAAGAGGGTAAAATTAGAGTTTTGTTGATATTATTATTTTAGAAGGTTAAGCACCGAACCTCCGGGGATCACATAAAGACAGAAGGTGGTCTCTGGATGAGAGGTAGACCTACGGAGAGTGAGGGGTGCGAAAGCAGGGAGAGGAGAGCGACCAACCCTTACCGAGCAACAGTTAGAGCCCGATCGTCGACAAGTCGACACATCGTCGCGATTTGCTCCTGAAACGAAACAAAACAAAAAGCCGGGAACGATTTGGATATAAAAAATATACGAACGTGCCGGGAATTTTTTTCGAAATTATAAAGCTCTCTGAAGGGCCCTGGGCGACGTTTGTTTGTTTAGTAATCAAACGTGTTGATATTCGAGTGCGTTTTGTGTTCGAACGAATGTAACCCTTGTTTGAATGAACTTGTGAATTATGTATGCTACCCGAAGAGCCTTGCAAATAAAATCTGAGCTGGTAAGTTTCACCCTTTTTCGACAAATATTTATATATTCATAAATAAAAATGATATTTTGAAAAAATATTTTTTCATATTATAATACTTTCATATTTATTTCATACAATTATATGAATATATTAAGGATTTAAATTGGATTTAAAAAATGTCGCTTAAAAGCGATCTCGACGCAAATCAAAATATAGCCCTACAACATCACCCCATATAAAGTTTATATGTGGCTCATATGTAAGATTCATATTTCCCAAAGGTAATTTATAAAGTCAGAGATCTGGAAACTATTGCGAATTACACAATCTTTTGACAAGGACCAGAATTGAAATCTTACAATTTAATTTATTATTTCGCAACATTTTCATCTGCAAAGAATATTATTTCTCAGAGCTTCTTGATATAATTTTAAATTTAAACTTTATTCAAAGTCTTAAGCTGAATCCGGCAAAGCGAAATTCTTTCATACGGAATAACTGAAAACTTTCACAATAAAGTATCCTTCACATATAAAAGTCAAACAGGAGATGTTCCATTCTGCAAGCACAAGCACAATGGATATATTTATAGGTACCACGGACAATATAAATCCATCCATTTAAAATCTCAAAATTAAATCCATCCGAACAATGGTCGAGTGACTTCACATGTAAGGGCACCATTAAGAGGGCGATAACGATATCCTTAATGCCTTTTAGGGCATAAAAAAATTCAGCACACGTAATAGAACACTTATCTTTTAACCCAACTTTAAGCCTTTATATTTTCAATATTGAATTGAATAAAAATGTAAATATATAATATATATACACGGCAATATTCGTATTTATTAGCGAAATTACATGCTATGTTCAAATGCATTTAGAAGTTTCATTACAGGACGAAGTTTACCTTCCGAAGTTGCTCATCATGGACTAGGTTCTTTGAAAGTTATACCACAACTATACTTTATCTTACCCCAAAATTAGTTAATATACTGACATTGATCAATATTTTTCATCTAAATTGAAATTGATGATTGAATATATCAGATAATAATTTGCTATGATCAATTTTTTAATACAACATTAATACAAATGGTTATAAAGCCTAGATAAGAATTTAATGATGCATTAATTTTAACATAAACACTATTATAAATGTTTATACACTGTACAAATTCAAAATAATCATATATATTGGTCTTTGCTTAGAATTATTGCTTAAAACATATGCTTAAAATTTGCTTTTAAGATACATTTATGCCAAATATTTGATACAACCATTTTCCAAATAATCGATCAAGATGCTTTAATTTGCACAAAATATTCAATTATCGCATAATTTCATATATATACAACAATTTTAAATTATTTGATATGAAATGATGACATTTCTATGTAATAATCATCTTTTTTATTACCGTGAATTACATTTTCCCATTTAATGCTATAACTTATTCATATATACTCTTTTTCAGAGGTCGTTTTCCCTTTTCTTTTGATGCTCTTGGACGTTAATATTATTAGAGTTCTTACTCAAAAATTTTGGAAGCGTACCCAATCTGCTACGTAATTTTTTGAGTAAATACTTTTTGAAATCTTGCCCAAAATAAGATACGTTCAAGGATCAGATTTAGCGTTTCTCATTACCAAAAAGAAACACAATTCTCTCGGGAAGAAGGTAGTCCTTATTATTTTTTGTAATGAATTTTTTTGTGTGTATTATTTTAATAATTCATTCGAAGGATTTCGCCGGGATCTCTCTGTTTTTATTTGCCTTCCCTTGCAGGAAAAGGCCTGTTTTATTTGTTCGAACTAAATTAACGTCAAGTATAAAGAATTAAGAAGAGCTTCCACGGGATAAATTATTCAGTCGAAGCAGACAAGAGTCGATGTCCTTATCTTTGACCTCTTATTTCGAAGTCAAATGTATTAAAACGCTTCAACGAAAATAAATTTGTCGATAAAGTATGCAATAAATATAGAATCGAATTCTAAGGCGTGTCTGTGACCTCTTCGATCTATTTATAGTGGTCTTTACAAACGATATGTTTTTTGGTATTTTTGTATTCCCCCAAAAAATATCCATTTTGGCAAATGGCTCTAAATTCCGTCGAAGAAAAGTGAATTAAAATTCAACAAAGGGCATTTGCTATTTATTAAAATGAGTATTTTTTGAAGTCTTTTTGTATTATCGTTCTATATTTGATATACATATTATCAAGTTCAAAACGAAGCGTCTTAAAATGGCTATTATCATATAAAAGCACACAGTGTTTTTCTAACAATATAGGCTTTTACCTTCTGTGAAAAAAAATTGCTTGAAGATGCGTTAATCCAAGCGTTTGACAGAATCTAAAATTAGTAATCAATTGTATTTTAGTATAATATAATAGCTTGTAAGGTCGAGAATATACTTGTTTTTTGTATAACATGGATATATGGTTCCAAGGAAATATCCTCTAATATGAATCCGTGTTATATGAGATTCGAAATTCATACAAAATTATGGTGGTTGATCAAAAAATACAGACATTTAATTGTGGTTACTTTTTTCGATAAACAATAGATAAATGTTGGAATTTAGGTTGATAACAATTTTAGGCGAAATACTGATTTAACAGAACAATTAACAAAATAAACAATGAATAAAGATACGACACTATTATCAAATGAATACAAGTAAATAAAATTTGCATAAAAATGGTGAATATCACATAATATATCAACACAAAAGTCAACCAAACTCTCTTTCACGAAAGACGCGTACCGAATCGAAAAAACCGATATTTTCAAATCGGTTAATTTCTTGGTTTTTTTCCGGCAAAAATAGCTGTTTTACCGATTTTCGGTTCAGTTACGATTTGAAGCTTTGGTTATAGTCCTACTTATTTGATTATTTTTCAAGAGTGCTTTCATAATACCGTTAAAACTTTTCAACATTTTTGGATTCTACAACATATAAAAGCTCTATACTGAGAGTAATTGCCTGCTTTAAACTCGTACATTTTTATGTCTTAATAGCGTTCCCGGAATGCGTTCCAATATCTGAGAGGTTAGGTTAGGTTAGGTTAGGTTCTCCCTCTCCCCACCCCGCCCCGCGCTCAACCCTGCACTGCGCAATATGGTGCATCCGTGAAACGTCTCACAAAACAAATTTAAAAACACACGAATAATAGCCGTGATAATGTAAAAACTTTTTCCAATACAGGCCCAATACCTCATCAAAGTTTCATCGAAATTGAATGAACGGTATAAGAATGTATACCTAGCAAACCCCTCGCATCGCGACATACATTCATTTCATATACATTTTTAATTAAAAGAGATTAAGAACTTTTATATTTCCATTTGAATGTTAAACTTCTCTCCATCAAAGGATAATTTATTATAAAAACTATTTTAATTTATCAGTCTAACAACTCCAAACATTCATTTATTTTGATAGATTCTATGTCGGACAACGTAATTTCTTCTCGGACTTTGGAGAATGTCTTCTTTTTTCAAGCCATTCTTTACGAGCAAAAACATCGAGGAATTGTTCCTCAAATGACGGTTGATCGATCGTTTTTAGACGTTTATACATTTTTAATGTTTTTTACAATACTTACAATATTACCGTCTAAAGATATGTATATTTGCAATCTTTTCTGGACGTGTACGAACAATATATTTTGTACTTATAAACGATCTTAACAAAATTATAGATCTTACTTTGTTTGTTAATTTTTATACCTTCGATAAAATTCAAAGTTTCAGATGTAGATGACGATTTTTATTATTTCTAAATTTAATTTGAATTATTATTGCTAATCATTCACTTATCTCTTGGATTTGAGAATTTATTTTCTCAAATAAGTTGGCAAAGTTTTATCGCAATCGATTGAATGGTATGGAAGCGCATTACATACGGACAAACAAACATCGATTTTTATATATTAGACTATGCCTATATTACTTGCAGAATTTTTAACAATAAGTAGACGAAGTTTTATTGCAACCCAATGAACGATATGGCAGCGCATTTCGAACGAACAAAACCCAATTCATTTTTATATATTAGAAGATTTGAACATTTATAAAAGTATCCAAGAACTATGCTACTAAACCAATACATGGTCTTAAATATTCATATCATTTATCTCTAAATGCATCTATGCAGCCCTACATACTTTTTATGATTTAAAATATCTTTTGATATTTACGAATTTAAATATCCTGGAACACAATTAAAATGAGTAACCAATTTATAATACTACAAAGAGATATTGATGAATACCCGATACAGGATAATCCTATAGTATCTCTGAAAATGACCTCTCCAAGCTATATTGTAAAATATATTTGTTAAGTCCTGGGTGGGACTCGGATGCAAATTAGGTCAACAACAGTTTGCCATTTTGGCTTGTTAAATTAGGAATGCTGAACAAATACAGCCTTACGAAGTGACCTGAAAGCTGATTCCTCCGACAAGTTATCGTAGTTAATATTTGATCAACATTCACTAACGACTTCAATCGGTTATTGATTCTCCTGTAAATTTATTGCTCGTTAGCAATAATATTACCTAGTATATTTTGAATGTAAATCAAAGTCGCTTTTTGATATGAAAAAAATCGATTTCGAAGAATTTCGGTCCCCGAACTCATAAGCATGTCTATGCTTATAAAATGGAGGAAAAAATTGCCTTCAAAACATTTACATCCTACCCTTTCCCGGGGAACTTTGTGTTTACTCAAAAATATTTACGATCAGCAAATATGTTTGCCCTAGGAGCTTTCTTGGTGGGCCATAGCCATATTTTTATGTTCCTCTCGGCAAAAAATTGATGCGGTAAGCTTCGGTTTATTCGGCACCGACCAATTATTTTTTTTATCGTGACGTATTTTTTTGAGATGTGAGCGTTTCATTTATTTCCATTAGAAGCTGTCAACATTTCATTAATTTTTGTTTGTCTGAAAAAATGCTCCTCTCTCTAACCACAAAGTATCATTTTTCACCAAAAGTGACATCCACTTATCGCTTTTCCACACAACGGAAGGAAAAAAAGGATGGGACGCGATATGTATCATGTGTAGTGAAAAAAAATGTGGCAGAAAAAATATAGTGTAAGATTTATGGTGTGCAATAAAAATCATTTCTAGATTGATGTCAAAGGATCATATCTGAGAGAATTAATTTAGAGGACCTTTTCATGATACCATCATTCAACATTACTCGGAAGAAATCGTATCAGATCGACATTGTATCTTAATATTAATAATAGAATTCAAGTAGACTGCTTTAAATAAATTCAATTATGGCTTTAAGCTTTGCTAAAAAAATTCTAGACCTGACCAAAGAATACTCAAATAATTGAATATTTTTCAATTAAAATTCAATTGTACAAAGCATACTGCTTTAGCATTCACAATAAACATTTCAAGAGATAATATTTATCCTACAGAAGATGAAGAATTTCTTCAATTCAGCGATATATTCTTGAAAATTTAAATAGTAATACAGATATATTAACTAATACAGTTGTATTAAATTAAAATGTTCATGCTCAAAATAAGAAAAAATCTTCATGTCATCAAAAAAGACATCCCGATCGTTAAAAATGTTTACCTATCGAATCGTAAATATTGTAATAAGTGAAACTTGCATGGTCGCCGTAGGGTAAATTGGCTTGGGCGTCACGAAAAGTGAAACTCTAAGCAGTACTTGGTCGGAAAAAGAGGGAGAATCGTTTCTAGTCTTTTCGTATACATAGCATACATCATAGACATACTATGCGCATGCGCCTTGCTGTCCGTGTCAAGCAAATAGTCAAGTAGCTTGACTATTATATTATATATTACACAAACACAAATTCATTTTTCAGCTAACGAATGGAAAATCTAATCGAGATTTTAAGTCTCGCTGCATTTATTTAATACTTAGTTGAATGCTTGATGATCGTTTACAAAAGCAATTTGAAGCTTGCAAGACATCCCATACTTGATCTTGATCTTTAATGGTCATCAAAGAGGGCTTATCAATCTATATTTAACTTAAAATATGTTTCTGTTCGCGAACAATACGTGTTGAACGTCCAATTTTACTAATCAGACATGATATGTGATCATACAATGCACACGTGGTAACAACTGGATGTTGACCTATTACCTTTAAACTATAATTGCCAAAGGACTCCATTATACTCCAGTGAATAAATATGATGCGACGTGCTTAATTTTGTGTGGATAGCCCACGTAAATTCAAACATGGATTAATGTTCAAGTGGAAAGCTTCGCCAGCTTTTAAGTGCTTCCATGTATGATACATTTGCACGTATTAATTGAAAACATGAAATGCAATATGAAATATGCCTCTACGTTATTAATTTTAAAACATACTTTTATTTTGAAATCGTTTGGATTCTCATTATAAAGGTTCCGCTTCAAATGCAGATTTTGGAAAATATTTTATTTTATTCCCGGGATTTTGGGATTGCATTAGACTACCCAGGACTGATCCCGGGATCCGGGGACCGGGATTTTCAACAGTCTCATCAGATCAGCCTCCACACTCATTGGAGGTATCGTCATCAGATATTTAAATACTAAAATTAAAATTCCTTTCTGTTGAGACACAGACTAAAAATCGCAAAATTCCCGATTTCCCGATAAATTATTTATTTCCCTCGCTGCAGATGAATACTCGTATACTATAATACTTTGATGTGATTCGTAATTATATTACGAAGGAATACCAAAATTCTGAACTCCGTATCTATTATATTTCATTTCGATATTCCCATTATTAGAATCGAGGTGTAGTAAATACATCACCGGTAGGGAAAGATTAATATAACAATTTGAAAAACATATATGTACTGTATATATGTATACATATATTAGACAGTTACTACCCATAGGCGTTGCCTAAGCTCGCCAATTAGCAGTTACGCCATTGTTTCCAAGCGTCCAGATTTCGGCGGGAATGTTTCGATTTAGTAGTCTTCATCGTGCTGGTGAGATGTACGATTTCTGTTAGATTAAAATTTCAATCCCGATTTTTTTGAGGTTACGTTTACTATAATCCCGGGATTCATGAGCATCTAAAACTCTCTGGGATTGGATTCCCTATTGACAATACATTTAGATGAAATACTATTTTTTTGTATCAAAGACTTAGGATCCTATTATCATGACTGTTAACCCAATAAATACCGCTGATGATTATGATTTTTGGCTAAAAAACAATTCATTTTCAATAACAAATGATATATTTACGCAAATGCATTCTACTATATGATTCGAGAGAATAAATGTAAATTAGACTCATGGATAATAAAAGGGACCCTCTGAAAAAAGGACGAAAAAAGGAGGATATTTGAATTCATAAAAAATATTTATAATGTAACGTTTCAGGCTGACCCTGCTGACTTCTCGAGCACCCATTTCGATGCCCTCGCTGCTGCGATATTCCCCGACTGCCGTCTTATTCGGCCGCAGAGATCGCACTGGTGGGTCATTCGAAGCGCTAAGATGATGATGACAAAATTAGATCAAAAAAATGAAACATACAATGCCTAATATTATATTTGTCGTTTAAGGCGCCCAAAAGTTCTAGATAAAAATGATTTGTAGCAACGATGTGCCGGATAATACAACGTCGTTTATTTTACTATTACGTTTATTATGACATGCTTTGGTGGCTCGTTTTGAATTATGTATACTGTGACGCGACGTCCTTCTTGATGAATAAGTAATTGCAGTGGCATCAGCATAACAGTCGACATTGTTTTATCCTATTAGGCTTATTATAAAGCCGTTACCATTATTCACGTATGAGGACGCATCAAAGAAGATATGTATTCGGATGGCGTGTTTCAGCTGTTAGCTCGAAAGTCGGAAGAAAACAGGAAAAAGGGTAAGAGAGTCTTCGCGGCTGTGAATATCCGGAGATTGTCCTTATATAAAACTAATTTGTGCGACGCACAAAGCTCAAGCACTTCGGATTGTGCTCCCTAGAAAGACATACACGCTTATCAGATTAATTTATTTATGAAATTCATTCAGAAACGAGGGCATTTTTATGGGTCTGTGTAACTTGTAAATTTGGCGTTCTCATCTATATTTTATTCGCATTTCATTCCGAAAGAGCTGACAACTTATTCTAATAATGTAATGGAAATATACTTTTTTTTCTTCTTTCATAAACTTCCTCGACAAGGATGGGCACCTCGTTGATTTGATTACGCTTTATTTTCCGTCTTCCTTCCTCGGGATGAGAATTTCTATACACCAACTTTTAATTTTATTTTTTCAGGTATTTTAGATTCAACTCGAATCGAATGCCAAATAAGACGCTAAAACGCAAGGCAAATGTTTGCAACATTTTTTTAATGCCTTTGTAATGCTTTCAGATCTGTTTTGAATGTCAAACATCTCAATTTGAGTCCAATTAGTTGGACGCTTCGTCATACAACACAGAATTAATTGACACGCCGGAGCATAATATGAGCTTTTGAATGTGCTATGAATAAGCTTGAATTTAAATTCCATCAAGCTTTACAAAAATTCGATTCAATTTGCAATGAATTCATCAGCTACTCTAATAAAATTGCGAGCCTTCATCAAAGCTCAATACATCATTTAGGTTACAGAATATTTAGAGTATGCTCAATTTTTATAAAGATCAAGAGTTCATAAAGTAAACTTTTTGTCCTGCATGTTTAAAACAATGTTTCAGGTTCAAATTTAAACTGTGGTTAAATGTATATACAAGTAGAAGCATACATTTTAATATTTATGATCGATCATCTCGATTCTGATTTATTCAAGTAGACAATAGAAAACCAACAGATGAAAATCTACTATCCATAGAATAACTCCATATGGAAACGGTCGCATACTTTATAGATAAAACTGTGATCTAAAGATCGGTAGCAGATCCATTTATGTATTATTTTTTAATTCACGTTAAAAAATAGTTCCCAATCAACAAGATTATTGAAAATATAATTATAAATAAGACTATTTGAAGAAATTTATTGAGATTGAAAAATATACGGACAAAAAGTGACAAGTTGTCAAAAAATTGAAAGCAATCTATCAAGCACGAAGATTTATCTTTTTATAATTTATACTTCAAACTACACTGTTAGCTTAACAATTGAAACACTCTGCAAGATACATAAAAAAACATCCAAGTGTCAATAAGGCACACTTTATAGAAAATAGTAACATAACAAAGCAATTTCATAGTACATCGACGCTCGCTTAATATAAGTGAATCTAGAAAATGTACGAGGAGCTTTTGAGGCAGGCGTTGATTTATTATCACATGATAAATCATCCAAATGTAAAAAAAAGTTTTTTAACTATTGAACAAAGAAAAATTCTTACAATACAATTTCATCTCGGAGCATTTGCCTTTAATATCTACTAAGCTGTGTGTAAAATGAGCACCTTGTAGATGATGTGATGAATTGTTTTTAATTTGGTCTTATTATTTTCTCAGCCTAAGAACGTCCTCTGGGTGTTCTCATTCTTGTTCTACAAGCAAAAAGTAATAACGTTATGGACGTAATGAAATTTTTCAAAAATATTTCAGCTATGATCTTTCATCGCTAAATATAGCGCTCATCGTGTTTTCCCAGCACATCCACGCTTTCCATGTGTTTTTTCGTTTTTTACATTCAGCTTTCAGCACTTAATAATGATATTAAAAGCACGTGTCTCCGTTTCCCCGAAAGGAAAATGCTGAAAGAGTTCATTTAAATTTTACTCTGATGCTGATGCTTTCAGGCTCATTAAACTTTCAAAGAGCGTTGCCAAATCGGACATTTTCGCATATGTTTAGTCTTTATTCTATAACAGGATACTCTTTTTATAAAAATGAAAGTGCATTTGCTTATTTTTCAACAACATCCATTTAAAATGCGAATAAATTTTCACACTCCCAAATTTTTTTTTTTTCCAAATTTCGGTTAGTGTTGATGATTTATTTCCTATTTTATCTAAAATATCTCGATATGTTCTCTTTGTGAAATTAAAAAAAATAGCTTTATAAAAAAACCGCATAACTTCGAAATCGCACAAAAAGAGGTTTGAATGTACAATAAAAATAGTTCATATTAGATTTTTTATAAAATGTCCGATTTTTGGATATAATTCCATTCAATATTCAACACCTCTTCTCATCATTTTGGCAGTCCTTTGATCTCTTGTTTATAATTTTTTTTTGACTTAAAAGCGATATTAAATGCATTTCCATTTTAACTGCATTTTTGAATCGTTTTTGTCTCAGACTGTAATCCATGAATTCAACAAAGATGAAAATCCGTCGGGACGAGGTCCGGTGAGTAAGAAAAATGCTTTTTAAGTTTAATTCCCGTATTTATCCAGTGTAAATTTAACTTTATCAGGACGCGCATTATCATCTACTTTCTCTTGAATAAAAACGAATATTTTTCTTTTAATTTTTAATGCAAAACTTCGTCGTCGATAAACTTGTGCAGCTATACAATAGTTTCTCTCGGCTTCATTCATTAATAATGAATTATTCCCTGCACATCCCACCATATGCATAATAGAACCTTTTTTATATTCAATAAGAGCATAGGGTGAAAATTGGGGGTTCTTATCGAGAAAGCCATTGATTTTTTTCGTCGTATTTTTTCATAAATGAGTTATTTCTCATCACTAGTTACAATTCTATTCAAAAAGAGACTATTTTTATGTGTTATCAAAAAGGCGTAGCAAGTATTTCGTCGTTTTGTTGTGTTCAGTCAAGCCCTAGGATACCCATCCTACCCCATAACATCCATCCTATTCGTTTAGCAGATAAGTTTTAAATGTGTTTGCATAGTAGTCCATGGAAATCCCAATCTTTGCGGTAACTTTTCGATTTTGTGTGTCGGATATGTACTTTATTTGTTTCGAATCTGGAAATTATATTTTATCAAAAGCTTTCTTAACAGCATATAAATTCAATACACGTAATTCATCATTCACATTTCAGCATTTACGCCTGTCTTGAACCTCCCCCCTACAATTGTGCATTCTTATTAAGATCTACCCTTGTAATATATCATAATTTATCTGTATAAATAAATTGAATTACATGATGAATATGATATAATTTATCTCTATTGAGATTCATCTATTTACATTATTAAAAAAATGAGAATTTATATAGTGAACAACTTATGAATTAATAATAGCCTGGTATTAAGTTTATTTTTTATCGTGGATAATTAAGAGTTAAGATTCTCTCATTTATATTTGTCCTCAGCAAGTTTAAGAAGATTAACTTATACAAATTAAAAAGGAAAGTTATAAACGGTCTCGCTATGTTTATCTAAACATTTCTTTGAGTACAACCCTCTTCAACTTCCCCTTTCAACTTTATTTCATCTCGAAAATTTTAACTTTTCAAAAATAATTCTCAAGCTCAAAAGAAAATTTTCCATGGCTCCAGCGATATTTTAATGGCTCTCTAAGTTCTAATTAAGTTGAAAAAATGTATTTCCTACTACTACGACGCATGCGTCACTTCTGCTCATCATTCATACTGAACAGATTCATATCACTTATTTGTCATATTATCAATTGTTTTTGCTCACAACGACGTCTTTCATCGGATATTCAAGTTCCATATTATAATGATATCTCGTTAAAATGGCGACAAACAATAATGCGATCAAAATGTCTGCTTATCATTCAAAGTAAAATTTCATGGATTAATATGTAAGGATTTCTTGCGAATTTATTTGTTGGCTTTCATACATTTTTAATTTGGTAAAACGATCTTAATAAACATAAGGACAAAGTTGAATTTATCATTATTAAACAGGCCTTAGAAGGTCGATTGCCTTATAAATTATAATTCATTATTCCGATACAAGAGTGGTGTAAATAATTTATTATTTACGCCATAGCTCAGATTCATTAATTGTGTGATTTCATTAGCTTAAGTTCCGAGAAAATCTTTTATTTATTTTAAGTAATCATTATTTTAAGAATTGCCATCTTAAGACTTTGGAGACGATAAGTGACTTTTAAACTTATTTGGTAATAGTTAAAGTTTAAAATCGAAGTCGCTTAAACATAAAGTTTATGAAAAGCGTCCTAATATCTTCAGACATCGTAGATACGTTTCACGAACTTTATTTTTAAAATATCAATTTTCAATGAACGCTAAGTATCCTTTTAAGGTAAATATTTTATATATTTTCATAGGCAACATAAAGATGTCATAAGTGGTATATTGTCATACCATTGCGCTAAGATATATTTTGGCACCATATAAATCTAGTATTTTGATAGTGGGTCAAGTCTGTTTGTTTTCGGATTCACTTCAAACTGCTATATTACTTTTCTGTGGTAAATTACTGCAATGGAATTGCATTTTGAATTGAAATATTGTAGTTTAACATCTTATTGTGCTTCAATTTTCAATTAGTGGCTAAAATAAAGAATCTTTATTTTTTCATAAGCAATTAGATTTTTTTGAATAAAATCATCTCAAAATCGAAAAATAAATAGAATTTTAGTGTCTTTCCTTACTTTCATAAGGATACATTAAAACGCTCACTATCTCAATTGATATAGAAAGCATTCGGACAAAGAGCTTAATTTCAACGATCGAAAAAATCAATTGTTAACCTTTTCGTGAGTACTTACGGAAATATCCGTTTTGACCTTCACTATTCAGAAAGAGCACTCTTGTGCATTGAAGCTCCGAGGCGGACAGAGACAGAGAAAACTTAGCGCAGTTCGGGAGACTGAGACGGATAGCTTCTTCATATGCTTCGCATGATTGTATAGATCGTTAAGCCCAAATTTATCCACTTATAATGATTTCGATTTCAAGTGTGTTATTTTTTTACGCAAAGAAACGACCGAATATTATGTGTTATCGAGAGTGTTTGTTTATTTAACTGCTTGCTGTTCTTCGCTGCGTGTTGAATGAGTCTTTGTCCAATTATCATTTCCTTCTAAAGGAGGAGCACTTGAATCGGTTTTTTTGTGCATTGTTTATGTAAAGAAATGAAGTGGTCTTGTATGCACTATCAAGTGTTCATTTACAATTGACTCTGCCTCGAATTGAAGATTGTCTTACGCTGATTAGGAGCTGACAGAAAGTAATCGGTGTAAAGCGATTATGACATCAACGACTTCATCGATTTTAAATTTGCTCACTAACGAAAAGGTTAATGTAATAAAGAAAACTTCTAAATTATTGCTAACAATGTACAATTTCTTATAAAGTATTGGCACATTAGTTTAAATTCTGGTATTTATTATATACAAACTAATTTTGGGATTCAAAAGATAAATATATCTAATTACCCTTAATTTACTGGCTTTAATAAATTTCATGCAATCCTTTTTTTTAGATAAAATATTAAGCTGTGTTTGTGTAATATATAATAAAATATATAAATAACTAGTCTAGTGGTTGTCTTATGCTATGTATTGACATATGCACAGTAGAAGCGGTACGGCGCATGCGCACAGCATGTCTAAAATGGTATCCTTATTTGTAATCTAATCTAATCTCTTTCATTTATGATAAAAATTATTAAGGAGGAATTAAGGAGATTTATCATGGAAATTTTATCGAACATCATAGTATTTCAATATTTTCAATAATTAAATGTAAACATAAATTAGTTATAACGTGGGCAAATAATATATGCCTACGGTCAAAATACACTGAATTGTTTTCGCCCGTTGTTGTTTGAGTTGTTTTACCCTTTGGCTTATTATTAACGCTCAACCTTAAGCAAATATTCTAATTATACACTCCCAGGAAATATTTAGAGCTTCCAAACCGAATCAAAACCAGTATACGAATGTTAAATGGCAATTCGAAAACTATTCGAACATCCAATGAAAGTTATTTTTTCGTAGACGCTTTTCCAGAGCGAGCTTCATATTTTTATCGTGCAAAAAGAGTTTCCATGGAAAATTTTCATGCTTTCACTCGTGGATGACCTTTCTGGTAAACGTATTAGACTTTGAAAAGTTTTTGCCTCACCTCT
Organism: Stenopsyche tienmushanensis; assembly: GCA_008973525.1. NCBI lineage: Eukaryota > Metazoa > Arthropoda > Insecta > Trichoptera > Stenopsychidae > Stenopsyche > Stenopsyche tienmushanensis. The sequence continues at coordinate 57,258 of WACJ01000518.1, forward strand.
GGCATTTAAATTGTATAATCGTAGGTACATTTGAACATCCGCCGAGCAAAATAACTACAGTTCCATATGCCACCAAATTGTAATTCATTTCGCACAACCCCATGAATTTTCAAACGATGTGAGCCTATTTTTTAAGCAAATTTATCTGAATGCGCTTAAAAATAGAATAGGGCGAGCTATTGTGTTATCGGCTTATTAAAAGTGATTGATGCGTTTTAGAGAACCCATCGAATGATCGATTGGATAGACTTTTTGACAGCGGATCTCATACGTAATCGTGTTAATAATTGTGCAATATCATAGAGTATCCGTTAAACTTTTGACTGAAATGTTCAAAAAATCTATGTAATATTAGAATTTATGTCAATTTCTATACTGAAAGAGTGGCATAAAGATCGACACTGAACGATAGTTTAAAGTTATGATGTCTGGAAAATACGAAAAGGGCACAATTTTTACAGATTTTATCAGTCCTTAATTTGAGCGAAAATATTGTTTATGGCATTTATCTGCATTTACGCTATCAGCAGAATAGATTTTCCTATAAAAAATATCAACAGCCATAAACGTTTAGCATTTTTTCACATTTAATTTAATGACCATGCATACAATCAACTTCAACCTATGGCTGACTTTGTTCATAAGTCATAATAAATAACCATAATATCCAATCAAAGCACGCAATATAAAGCTTATGCATGCAACATACACTCAATATTAAAGATTTTTATTTTTGGTCTAATATTTTATAAAATTAATCTCAATCAAACTCAGCCATACAATAATTTATCATGACATCAAAGATAGCATTGATATGACTTAATGTCCTGATTCATGTCTTAAAAATATATATTCGTATATTTAAATACATACGGGGGTATTTATGAGGAGCTTGCCCTTTTATTTGATAAAGATTAAAGATGACTCACACATTATGCATTCTTAAGAAGCCACTTTTGGAGAAATATGTCTGTATGTTGAACTCTTCATTTTGGCAAATAAGAGAATGAAGATGTCCCAAAAAGTGATGAATACTGGATAACTATGGAATATTATTCATGAAAAATTGATGACTACTATTCAAAAGACTCTCGGGAAAAGAGCTGCCAAGAGAACTTGGGGTTGTTCTGTGAGAATTCGAAACATTTTTCCATCGATTGTTGATAAGAGACGAAACGTAGACTTATCATAGATATTCCGAGTAAATAATGAAGTTCACGAATACAAAAAATTAAAGTTATTAAAATTGTTTAAAATATAATTTAAAAAATTATAATTTGATGATTTGCACGTGGAGAATTTTGTCCACTTTTGCTCACTTACATGAAGGATTGCATATTACGAAGTTTACTAATTATTTAATATTCGAAGATGGATGCTCAGAGCGGAAAGTTATTATAAAAACGGGAAATAAAAAACTCAAAGAGTGTATTTTTATGTGGTTCATACAAAGACGTTCAACTGGACAGCCAATATCTGGTCTATTATTGTGTAAAAAAGTAATATTTTTTAATACAAAATTAAATGAAGATTCTACTTTCAAAGCAAGTTCGGGTTGGTTTGAAAAATTCAAAGGACGACATAGTATTAGGGAACTTGAAATTCAAGGAGTAAAGCTTTCTACTGACATACCTTCAGCAAATACATTCGTTGACATATTGAAGCCATTTGTGGAGAAGAAAAAGATTCGACGAAGGGGTTTATATACAATGCTGATGAGACCGGGTTAAATTGGAAAATCTATCCAACAAATCTTTAGCATTAAGACGTGGAAATACTTTACATGGATTCAAAGTTAGCAAAGAACGTATCATTATAATGAACAAATGCAGCATATAGGTACAGACTGCCATTTGAAGTGCTGCCAAAGAGCTTTCTGCTTTCTGAGGGAGATTTAATATGTGTATATATCAAATAAAAGCTATTTAAACTTTCCCTATCGTTCCCTGTCACTTATGATCATTTTCGATTATCCGGATTTTTGTTATCCGAACTACGTTCATTCCCAATTAGGTCTGGATGATCAAGGTTCTACTGTGTATCTTTGAGAATCCAAATAATAATTTATATTTGCGTTTACAACAATTCAATTATAGAATCTCCCTCTCAAACAAGATAATAAATACAATTGATATTATGTTCTTTTAAGACAAATTCTTGTATACCTAAATAGCTTTTCATTCATTTTTTATTATTTTGGATGTTATGTTCAAACCTTTTGTCTGCATTGCAAATTTAACCATATCGACCAACCTTTTTTGCTAGACGCGTATGAACATTCGCAACAAAGCAATTTCATTAGCAAAAATAAATGAAAGTGTCAGCTTTCCTAACTGTAGGTGACAAAGGATTTGTTGGCAAATTTTTAGCCAAATATTTCAGGAATTTTAATACGAGAAAATCTCTTGTTAGGCTATATTTAGTAAGCCCAAATCCTTGGCACATAAATAGACTCCCTCACAAGAAGCTTCACAATTTTAGCACACTAAATTTAACAATTTTCTATTCTGTCATTGTGCGCAGATAATTATAGCGTAGTTTTGTATAATCGTTGAGTGATATGTCGTAAAACGGTTTTACTATTTTGGAGAGCTTTTACGAAGGCTTTTGCGTGCTTGTTGGTGTTTGCGAGCTTACTCAAGATATCTCATTTGAAGTCAAATCCAATTAAATTTGGCGATGAAATAAACGCCTTTCGTTCGATATTCCGCCGTATTTACTGAATTATCGTTATTTTTTCTATGGCGAAATTATCAATTTATATGCGACTGATAAGTTGGTACGTGTAACATGCCACTTACATTATTTTATTATAACTTTACATGCGATATTGATCGTTGGCTCATGATATGCATTCTTTTTTATGCTTCCAAGTACTGAAAGGTCACACAAGTGTTGAATAAAATTTTTATTCCGATTGTACATATTTGATAGCATAACTCCGATATAACGTGGTTGTGCACTTACAAAACTGAAATATGTTTGACGTTGGATTGTACTTAGTGCTTAGATATTAAATCTGATTATTTACATGTGTACCACAAGAAAGGGTGGTATGAAAGCTTCTTTTACGTTTCAATTCTAAAGCTTGTGTTTACATTAAAAATAACATCTTCAACAAATAACATAGAGCCTTGGGGAAAAAACACAAGTAGAGATAATAAGTGGGATTATATAATTTAGTTGGGAAGGCGGTTAGGGCAGCCCCAAGGCCTCTCGGTGGGCGGTTTTAACTGAGACAAACGGTCTCACCCTTACAAGGAAAAGCCTCCTAAGGGACATTCTATGGCTACAAATTTATGACCTTTAACTCTATTAAGACAAAACGATGTAAATACGCATAATATTGACTGGTCAATTAGACCTTAACTCATTTAGAACCAGCACGAATAATTTACCGATACTAAAAATACGAATTAATCGTTTTGTATTGGTTAAATATTCAATTATTTTGTGTAATCTATCAGTATTACGACCAATACTATCAGCAAAGTGTAACAGTGTTCATAATATTAACAAAAATGTATTTGCATATAATTGATTTATGTGAATTTTCCAGTTTTCCAGTTTGCTCCCAGTCTGACCAATTAAATAATATTTTATTGTGCCCGATCGGCACTAAATGCCGTAGTTGGAATACTTAGATACGACTTAATTACCCCTGGTTAGTACAACATGGTTTCGTCCAGGAATTTTACTATTAGAGCACACCGTGCAGTCTTTATGTTTATTGGGATTGTTGCATATAAAATGCCCAGTTTCATTCGAACGTTCTTCCTTGTTTCCTGTCGATGGTCATCCCGATTTGGACTTTGGACTCGAAAATTTCTGATGAGTTCCATCAACAACTTATGCTGAATTTCAATGATTTTAACGAAAAACAAAATATCGAAATGGCCTCGACATAGGAGTTTAAAGGGTTAAATACTGTCAATTGAGCGATTCAATATTTTTTATTCAAAATTCTTAGATAATGAAAATTTAATTTTTATATTCAAAACCTAAGAATTTTAGGATAAAAAAACCGGTTTTTAAATGTCACGTTTTTTGCCTAAAAACCAGATTTTCAAAACCGGTTTTTGGAAACTTACAAGCCCTATACATGATCATTGGCTCAAGCTTGTCCTCAATTCTCCATTACTTTTATGATATTTAAATTATATATGAGTTTTTGCGGAATTATGTAGTCATTTCACAATATGACACTAGTTATAATTATTTATCATTTATCGTTTAACAATCACTTATTATATGAGACCATTACCTAACACTTTTATATGGTTTATAACGTATTAATATGTTTAAATTTAAGTTGCGTATTTCGTTCTCGAAGGGATAATTTAGATACTGAGTGGCTTTAATGTATTATTAATGCGAAGGACGATTATATTTTTGTTCGTCCAATTTAATACATCACAATGATATATGGCTAACAGTTGCAAATAAATTAATATTTAGATTTCAAACAATTAAGCCTAACGACAACAATATTTAGGTCATTTATCAGAGCTCTGGAATAGGCGGGAATCTAAATATCACAGATTAATCATCTCCAAATTTGATCTAAATGATCATTTGGTATATAAATATTTGGCATGTAATATAATATATAATGTGTAGTCTTTTTTGGAAAATTTAATGGTTGACATTCAAATGGATGTATTGAAATTTAAAACAAGCCCCGTTGAAAATCGATGACAAATGTAGCATTCCATTGTGTTCTTCGCGAAGCTTCCATCGAAATGTACGTTTCGATAAAAATATTACGAGATTATGAAGACATTCGTCTTCGTTAGTCGGTGGCAAGCGGACTGTAAAATTCAACAACAAAAAAAACACTTTAATTTTTCCACGACGTTCCTTGGGGAACGGGGGCATGTCGCAATTTAGGAACATAGTACGAAATTGATGGAAAAATCCCCGGGGAGAGTGTTTGTGTACTGAATTTTTTATAAATATGACATCCGAAACGTATATAAATAAACATATTTCCAGTGTTATTGCGCCGTACAATATATTTTCGGACTGATCGATAGAACCGTGTGTGAATAAAATATTAACGCCAATCTAAAACACTTTCTTTCCTCACAAACTTTCTCGATTGATATGGAATGAGTGGTTTATTTAATAAAGTCGGATGGATTCCACATGTGTGACCGAAGAAATATGTTTTTATAAGTATTCCATACGATAGTAAATATACCAAAATTTATTCCAGAATGAAAGCTTCAATCGTTCATATGATATCATTTAATCGATAAGCTTATTGATGATACGCATAAAGCATTCATTAAAAGTCTTTACGTTTCTAATGGAATAAATCATCATCATGATGATAAATAGTGACTATGTGAAATAGAAAAAAATATACAATCCATCCCTTATTTTTTTAAGAACTATTGTAATAGATTTTACTATTAATAATTTTGGACACATTCTCAATAAATTAAATATCGTATTTCTCCGCTCAAATAATTACGTATTTGTAACAGCAAGACGAGAATTTATCTTTCCAAGTCTTCCAGCTGCATCCTAAATGAGAAACATGACACTTCCATTGAAATTAAATGTCGTATTGAGCGAACTCGAGCAACATTCTATCTAGTCAAGTTGCTCTTATGTGGACTCTCAAGGAAACGACTAAGCATTCGAAATGAAAATCCATAGAAATGCCTCAAGATATATAGAATGAATATTTGAGTGTTTTTGTTCAGATTAAATGATAACAAAACAATACTTAAGAATACAAAAAACCATAACGGTATTAAAAAATATATACTGAATACTCGTGGAAAATGTTGGACATGGTTGGACAACTTAATAGAAATCCATTGATAATATAGAATCAAATAATCCATATCGATATAGAATATAGACTTAAATATAATTAAATATAGTGGAAAAACTCACCAATCAAACCTCCAGGACACGTAAGCTGAATCGATATACGATTTACGATTTCGCAAAAATATTCAAATGAATAAATGGAAGTTCCTCATTAAGGGATGAAGACCTACATGGCCAGCACCATAAACGACATGAAAATTGAAAAAAATGTTCCTTGGTTAGATGTCTAGGAAAGAAAACATGTTTATGAGCGCATTAGCGCGGTGAATGAATACTTCGCGCAAAAAAATCCATAAAATCATTATAAACAATATGTAGCGTGGGCGATTTACTTATTAACTTTGAACCAAACCTAAGCAAATCCAAAATGGGTTCGTTGTATTTTATTTTGCATTTAGGTCAATATTTAGAATAAAATTATTATGCGATTCGCACACAACTAGATATTCAACTAAATTTGACGACTAAGATTCGCTTACATTGAAAAGCTTTTATATCTATGTTAAACTATCGCAAAAAAATCGAATACGTGTCGTTATGTATCCAGAGATTTTTTATTAAAATTTATTTCATTTTAATGCGTTTAATATATAAATTATAAAATATTCATAACCACTGAATAATTTCATTTTGAAGCTGATGAAAATTGCATAGCTTGCTCAAAATGCTTACCATGCAAATTGCATTAATAATTTGCAACCGCGTAGGAAGGACAAAGTTCTCCGAAAAGGGGCTAATATTAAGCCCCGCCACTAATCACTTTTTCATGAAATTCTTGATTTTTATGGAAATATTTCATAATTAGGGAGCATATTTTGGCCGTAATTTAATTGGGACATGAATACGTAACATCTACATGAATGATATATATGAATTAGGTCTAATTGGATTCGCATGCATTTGCAAAATACGTGCTCTGGAGTCCGGAGGCGGTTCCAGCACGCGGGTATTGGTCCAATTTAAAATTATATCAGGTAGAATTATTTCCGAATCGGTGATTCGGAGGTAGAAATTATTCTCTGACGATTTTGCTGGCTGAGGTCGCCTTGTAATACCCGCGATTTAAAATTTCAATTTGTCAGATTGTGTAAGGTTTACTGTTAAACCCTCTGCTGAATATCTAAATGGCTCCTAGGGAGGCTGTTGCTAAATCGCCGGGAATTTCCAATAATCTATTTTCGTATAAGGAGCTAAATCGTCCGAATTAGAAATCGCTTGTGGACACTGGACCGTTCCACCCCCTTGAGAATCGTTACAAAATTTTATATCGATTCGAGGATATGTTACGATCGAGACCTTGTCATCCAGAACACGTCCAAATAAAATATTCTGTCTAGTTTTCAATTCAAATTTGTTAAAAAAGGACGCGCTACGTGCTTCTTCATAAATTCGTTTCCACGTCATAAAAATCTGTTGTTGGTTTTGGATAAATTTATTTCAGCTAAAGCTTTTCAGAAATAAGCTTTCAGAAAGATCTTTAGCCCTTTATAGCCTCATATATTGTAATATAAATCGTATTCTAATATCTAACATATTGAGATATTGATTTTGTCCCGAAATGAATTGATTCAAACATCAATTCCATGCCGATAATCTTCAATAATGTAATAATGCTTTGCAAAAAAACGATATATATAGCTAAAAATCTATCACTCTGTTTCTGGATCATCAAATCTCTCTTTAATATTAGACTCTAATTTTGATGAAAAAATTTGAGTTCCTTTAAATGTAACACGAACTTTTATGGTTTACAGCGGCATTGATGAATTAGATTTTCAATTACAAGAACATGAACTATTGTTCTACATACGCATAAACTATCTGAAAATAACAAAGAAAATGTGAGAGATTAGAGCAATTCTTTAGTGTAGAGATACAAAAATAATTATTTTCTACTTCAAATTGTAATTGGGAATAAGAAGTTGAAGACTATTGGCCAAATTAAATAATAGATTAAAAATTAAATGTCTTTAATCTTTGAAAACTTTGGTCTAAAAATTAAAAGAAAAATTTCAAGAACTATTAAAAATAGTTGCTAATTAAATTTACATACCTAAAGAAATAATATTTTATAAAAAAAATTATAAAGTGAATTTTGAGGATCATTTTGTATGAAATGTTTAAATTTGGCTGATTAATATCATCATCATCATTTCTTAGTTGATTTTTATATTCACGATAAATATAATTAAAAAAAAAGGATTTTTTTCAATATATTTTTAAGAGATCAGATTTGATCGACATTATTCAAAGAAATCTATCTTATAATTTTCTTGATACTAAAATAGTGAAATCATTATTGTACCAATTTATCCCATGATGATCCTAAATCTAGTAGCTATATAGAAAATAGTAGCTCACAAATGAATGTATGTATTAGAGGTAGTAAAAATGAATGTCGTTTTTTAAATGAAAGATTTAAATTCTCTTATTTTTTTTATTTTGAATAATATTTTGCATAATATAATTTCCATCACTAGAAATAACCCTCCTTCACCTATCTGGCAACATTTTGATGCCTCTTTCATAAAACATCATCGGCTTTGAATCGAAATAATCCTTTAACCCTTTTTTTATATCATCGTATGTTTTATAATTTTTACCGTCCAAATAGTGCTGCATGGACCTAAAGAGATGATAATCCGAAGGAGCGATGTCTGGTGAATACGGAGGATGTCAAATTACCTTCCATCCAAGGCTGTCAATTTTTTCCCGCGTTATTTTTGCAGTACGGGGGCGAGTTTTGTCATGCTGTAAAAACACTTGTCTTCGATTCACGAGAGAGGGTCGTTTTTTTTTAATTTCTGCCGTTAAACGGTCTAATTTCTCACAATAAACTTTTGCATTTATTGCTTGCCGGGTTTAAGAGTTTTGAAATTAATAATTCCCTTGCTGTCCCACCAAACAGACAAAAGAACCTTTTTTGTCGTGAGACCGGGCTTCGGGGTTGGTTTTGCTACCTGCCCCTTCGATAGCCATTGATTTTTGCATCCGTGGTTAGAGTACAGCACCCATTTCTCATCTCTAGTTATTAAATCATTTAAAAACAGTGTTTCGGATTCCTTTTTCAACAAATCTTCGCATGTTTGTATGGGCTCGCCCAGATTCTCTTCGCTTAGCGCGTGCGGTACCCATTTTCCTTTTCTCCACGTCTTCCCGATTTTTTTAAAATGTTTTTTACACTCGACCATGAGCATCCAAGTTTGTCCTCAATTTTTTCGATAGAAGCCGTAGGATCACTTTCAATTTCAGCAGTCAGTATGGCGGGAGCCACCTCACATGGTCTTCCACTTCCAGGGCTATTCTTCAGATCAAAATTTCCAGATCAAAATTTTTTAAACCATCTTTGACACTTGCGAACATCTAAAATATCGCCCAGTATGCCACAAATATTTTTAGTGGCAACCACTGCAGTTTTTTCTTGATAAAATGATAAAGCATTGAATAACGGAAAAATTCTTCGTTCGGCGAAAATTGATTCATTGTAAAATGGGTTGTTAAATTTGAATTTAACAAACCACAATTTATTCTTGACAAGTATGGTCACCGAAAGAGCATAAAACACGACGTGAAAAAGCAACAGCCGAAGCACAACTAACACTCGAAAACGGTCAACAATAGAAACGACATTCATTTTTACTACCTCTAATATTATACATGGAACTAAGTATCATTTTATTATATACATAATAAATAATGATATTCTACCAAGTGCTAACAACAGAACATATTAAATTCATGGGCCATAAGAATCATAAAAATATCTCTACATGGCGACTAAGCTCTTGAATTTTTTTTGTATTGCGATGTTGAAAGAAGTAAAATATATTGTTATGATACATGTTTTTTATATTTATTTGAAAATATATATACAAGGCAATAAAACAGTATGCTGTGGTGTATTCTATATGAGATTTCACACGCAATTTTATTTCGATTTGTTTTATTTTTTCATTGAAATAAATGTTTATTTTCAATTAGCAAACTCGATATGTGGTTCAGAAAATACTTTACTCAAAGGTTCAAAATATATCACCAATTTTGCGAACGTTATACTATTATATCATACATTGAAGTAAAATGTTATTGGAGTGTAGAACAAAATGCAAGCCAATCACTGTCCACTTGTATTTTTCTTCAACATTGTCAACGTGACAGCTTTATCAAGCCATATAATACACGTCGTAAATAATTCAAGAGTTTTCTAAAAAGATTTCTAAGAAGCGACCTTTCAAATCAGTGCTGATTGTCTTCAATGAAAACATGAACCATAATACGTAATACATCGCTTAAAGTCATATTGATTCATTAGGGTATACATTGGTTGTTGAAAGCTCTCAGATCTGAAGTTAATAAAAACTCAACAGCATGGAATCTAATTTAAAACGTACAAGTACCAAGAATTTATAAATATGTTTTCTTTGAATTTTCATCGATTCTTTGATATTCCACTTCACATTAATATTTTTTGATGAACAAATTAGCACTCAATGGAATCATTTTATCATATATCGTTTTGTAATCTGCCTGAAAGATAGGAAAACTTTATCAATAACGACATAGTTTTATATAATATAGAACTAATTTGCAATAAGCCGATCAGATAGGTCTTTGAAAGCTGCCTTCAATTACAATCGATAGCCATATCCTTTATGAAATCAAATAATCCAATATTCAAACTATCTTTTCGCTCACCATTTTATTTCTATATGTGTTTTTGAGCTAATATAAAATTATTCCTATGGAAAATACTTTTTGAATCACTCTATTTTATCAAAGTGTTTCGAACGAAATATTTGATCTATTTTGTGTATAGGAAATATATCTCATATTTTATGATATTTACAACTTCTAGGCTGGGAGGTTTTTAATACAAAAACTATCAGAAATTAATCCATTATTTTGTAAAGCAATATCAGTTACATTTTTGGACCTTAATAAACCACAGTACGAGTTTATAATTCTACATATCTACAATAATAATTTCTAATTTAAACAATTGAACTATATTGCAAATATTAAATAGGGTTTAAAGAGCTTTGGAGTGACCATTAAAAGCTTTATTTCAAGCTTAGATATTGTAAACGATTTTTAATTTGTCAATCTATTAATGTGATATATTTTTATATCATTTTTTGAATTAAAATTTTTTCCACATAAAGAATTTTTCAATGAAAGAAATAAATAATAATCTGAAGGAGAAATGTCCGGAGAGTATAGAGGATGAGGTAAAACATCACATTCAAATTATAATAATTTATTTCTGATGAGCAAAGACACATGAGGCCTGGCGTTATCGTAATGAAAAACAACGCCTCGTTTGTTCGCTAATTCTGGCCGTTTTCTAACAATTGCATCCTTTAGATTGTCTAGTTGGAAACAATATTTTGTTAAATTGATCGTTTCACCTTGCTGAAGTAGCTCATAATAAACTACACCCTTCCAGTCCCACCAAATGCATAGCAAAACTTTTTTGGATGTAGGCCAGGTTTAGCTATAGTTAAAGCTTCTGTACCCTTGGTCCAAGACCGCTTACGTTGGATATTCTCATAGTTTCAAGTCTCTTCAAAAAAGGATGGCTATTATGTCGTTGGAGAAGAAGATCGTATGTTGAAATACGCTGAAGTTTATTTGAGTCAGTCAGTTCATGAGGAAGCCACACATCTGAACGATTGATGTAGCCCAATTTTGTCAGATGATTATGGACGAATGTTCGTGGAATTTCTAACTTGATAGCTATTTCGCGAACAGTATATGACGGGTTTTCTTCAACCATGGCTATGATTAGATCTGTGTTCATTTGCGAAAGAGACTTATGGGACAACCTAATAATTTTTAAACTTGGATTCTTATAAAATATCAACTTCCTATCTCTGAAGAGCTAATTTTATATGTCATTTGCATAATCATGTTACAAAGTAAACTTAAAAATTGGTGCCTAAAAATAATGGATTAATTCCTGGTACCCCAAATGTTGTTGTATTGTTAAACATTTAAGGCATTGGCTAACTTACCTACCCATACAGAATGTCACACAAAAGCTATCAGAGATGAAAGCTGTTAAAAGTAATTTAAAATATATTTTGTTGTAGCTAAAATAAACTTTAATGAAATGCTTTATCTTTATAAATGCTTACTCATAGTTTGTATTAAAAATGAAGAAAAAACGATGAATTTTTCCATTAAGCTTACAAAAAACTTTACTTTCATGAAGCACGTCTAAAGAGTAGGCTTTGAATAAAAAGTGAGGTATGGGAGGATAGCAATCAGATGCGGAAGGCTGTGTTTCCGGCACATTTCACTCAGGTACGGTCCAATCGTTGCGCACTTCCGGCAACTATTTGACCGGAAAATGAACAAACGTGAAGCGCGAATTGCATTTCTAAATTCACGAGTATTAGGTGCACTGACAATCATTTGCATTCGAATCGAATGAAAGCTAGTTGTCCATTAGCCTAACGAAATGGAAATATTTTTTTGATGTTCCAATATCAACAAAGTTCGCAAAAAATCTTATATAAAAGTTTTCCCATGGAGGAAAACCTGCTTAATATCTGGATATTCATATGAGGTAATCTGTGGAAAGTTGCTCTCAGTTTCTATAAAATTATGCATGTCCATATAATTTTATGCATTTTCAAAATTAAGTTTATCAGTCAGAAACTCTAGCGTTTTTGATCTCTGAAGGCGTATGAATGCACCTCGAAGCTTAAATTTAATTAACTAATTTATAGTGATTCGAATTCGTTCTACCATAAATGGGGATTTGATTCCACCCAGCAACATTTCAATTTGATTACATTTAAATATAGATTCAAATAAATGCAATGAATATCATTTTTAATTAATACATCACTAAATCTAAATATGTTTTACTGTATTTTAATAGTTTAATATTTACAAAAAAATATGTCTATAGATTATCATAGCATCAATGCAATAACACAACATAGTATTGTTTGTTAATAATATAATTTATATCGGACAAACATTTTCTTTGATGCATTCAAACAGCCTTATCTTGATGTACTTGCATTGATGTAAAGTTCACAAAAGCTCTGCTCTTAATAAATCTCTGAAGAAACATTTTAAAGCTGCTATAATCTTTCATCTTTGATGTGAATTTAGCTATAGAGATCGTATAAAGCATCTCTTAATTATATAAGTTAAGATGCTCTCAATTATTTCCATTTTTAATACAACATAGATGGGCGAATTTAATGATGTCGATACTTATTTTATTTTTAATAACGAAACTCAAAAAAATAAATCGAAAACATCTTCCAATCATCCTCTTATCAGATTATCGAACTTAAGTATGTTTTAATGGTTATTTTTCAATCGTGTATGAAAAAATTATACAGGGACTTATCGTCGAATGCTCATTTTCAATTTGTATTACGACAAAGATTTTTTTCATCCTTGAAGACCTTGACGAAATATCATTTTCTAAAAATATACTTTTTTCTCGAAGGAACCTCCGTTGAAACTTTAAGTGCGCATAAATTAAATTTCGAAACGTTCAAATGGATTATTTGCATAAAAAATACGCTTTTGATGAGGAGCTTTGAATTATAAAACAAAAAGCCCAACTCGACAAAGCTACAGTCTTACCGTTTTTGCCTTTGAAACCTTAGCATTTTTTTTAACTGCGAGATGAACTTTTTGCGTGAGTTTGCAAATATTCCTTTACATAGCCTAAAACAACAAACGATATATTTCCATTGCGTAAAAAATGTGTTTTCCTTAGTTTTGGCTATGTATATTCCCCATCGATATGATTAGATATCCCTTTCATTCTGGCAAGGGAAGGCTTCGATGTTTTATGTACATGCGTTCCTCTTCTTTGGCGGTTTTAAATTAGTTTTTATTTTGAGCAAACAAAAGCTCGATGTGCAGAGAAAATAGGCTTTGAAGATTCATGGGCTTTTCACTCCTTGAAAGCTTTGCATGCCGGTTTAATTTATTCGGAATATTTTTAAGGCGTTTTCAATTTCGTAGGTAATGTAAAGTCTGAGACCACTGAGTCGATTTCACCGAACGAATACAAATGAAAAGCACTCGCTTCTTCGACAAATTGATATAACGTGATCTCTTGGCTTAATGACATTTTAATTTCTTTTCATTCGCTCGAAGGGTAGGGGATGTTTTCATTTTTGCATGAAAGTTGACTTAATGGCTTTGGACGAGCTTTACATTGTTGGAGTGCCTTATCAGCCGAAGACGACGACGTTAATTCACCTTAATGTTATTGGGAGCAACGGTGATTATGCATAATTCAGTGAAGATGTAAACACGGCCAGGTCCCATGTGATTTGTAATCAGTAGAAGGCAGGTTTGTGAACATCGGCTCTGTGGCTTAACCACCCGACCGCATCACTCCAAATCTTGATCCGCGGGCTGCCTTTCTATCCTATCCCTGCCTTTATTAATTATCTCCAAGGGTTGAAAGTACGCACCCTAGTCTATCTTACTAATTTCCCTAAACAAACACCTTCCTTTCACAGCACCGAGTACACGAGAGCCTAAATTAACAATAGAAAAACCAAGGAACAATTTACTTTCAAATATAAAGGTCGATGCCTTTTGAAGATGGGAATTTTAATTGCATGCTAAACCGTCATTATCATATATAATCGTTTAATTATACATACTAGTACAATGTAAGAAATTCATAATAAATTAAACTCTAATTAAAACACCAAGGAGCCCAAAAACGATCAACTTGGAGACGAAACACATTATATAGGAAGCAAATATTTTGTAGTACTTCCATCAGATATTCTCTTAAAGATCCCTACCTATTCCTCTACACATTTGACATCATAATAATTATAATTATGTAGTACAGATTTTATTAACCTATAGTTCGCTATCAAAATTTGGGTCACTCTATATTCTAAATAGGGTCGCCATAGCTTTCAGAGTCATTACGAACAAATATTTTTTAAAAATTCCCTGAAATCCATGCGTGGTAGAATTGATTTTTTTTACGTTAATGTTATGCTTTTTTTCCATCTATTAGCGAAAATTATTAGCTAAGCGATAAAGCTATGTTTGTGTAATAAATAATAAAATGGGCAAGCTACAGATCTAGTGGTTGTTTTATACTACGTATCGACACGCACAGTATGGGCAGCGTAGCGCATGCGCATAGCGTCTTCATGATGAATGCGACAGAGATAAGGGAATAAAAATGATTATTTCTCTCTTTTTGACCAAATGCCGCTTGGAGTTTCACTTTTCGTGACGATCAGGCCAATTTACCCTATCACGCGGAATTTCAATCGTCAAAACTAAGGGGCAGTTTAATCTAAAACTGGATGGAACAACTTGTGACGCTCTACTCCGAAATCTATATTGGATTTACTGAAATGAAAGAAGAATTTTTGTTTTGCCAGTCAAATCATAATTTGATCTTGTCAACAATCTACAAAATTGCTTATTTTTTATATTATTAGTCGGAAATTTGCTTAATAAGTTCGCGATTATACTATAATTACATACAGAGCAATTGAGAGCATTTCAAGCGAAACTGTAGAAAATAAAAGTAGAAAAAATAAAATGACACCTTGACTTTTTGATTTCAAACAATTGAGCGTCTGCAAAAACTAAATCTTGATTTCGATTGCTAAATTCCATTCAAGAAGATGATTAAATACATTTGTGTATAAAATCCATTTGAAATTGATATTAAAGATTCGTCTGAATTTTATTCTGACTTTAATGTCCTAGAAGAGCTCTTAGAAGTCCAAAATAATGAAACTTGTGTGTGAAAAAATGATGAAAAAGTGTCACGGTCCTCAAAAACACACCGAGTCATTATGTTATTTTCTGATAAAGCTAAAGAAATAAAACTATACACTAATCAGTGAAGTATTAGTTCCATTTTCAATCTACAATAAGTTGTATTTTCTGTTATTAGAATTAATATTAAGGATCGACGACATTCAGAAAGATGCAATTATTTCCACATTAAAATTAAAAACTATATTTTTTTATATCAATGTATATAATTTCGTTTTTTTTGCAATGTTTGAATTTTTTTGCAATTACTTCACTCGAAGTTTAATAAAAAAATAAATCAATATCAAATGACTCTTTCCAAATTAAGTAAAATGCAGTAATCCACGTCTCATCCCTAGTTATGACATGATGTAAATAGGTATAGCTGTACCAATATTCCTTGTTAACTCACTTTATGTAATACAATGCAAACTTTGAGCATTGAACCATGGGAATCCAATCTATTTAGCCAATTTCACTATGAACATCCTTGAATTTTACTCAATATCATCGATTTTTTAGCCTTTTGTTATCTCAAGCTGAATGTAGTCTGTTCTTATATAATTTATTTGGCATAATCTGCTAATCGTTATATCGAACATCATTGTAGAAAAAACTATCATACTGAACAAATCTACTTCCTTTTTATGTTATAATTCCTTATCTCAATCTATATGATGATTTGAGAAACTAATTTATCCTGTAAACTAATGGATCACATGTTTTCACATAATGTATTGAAAATCTAGTGTATTTAAAGGAATGAGGCTTAAGGAATTTAACCTCTTCGTTAAAAAATTGGATATATAAATTTAAAGCTAATCGAATATTAATTCAGATAAATGTGTATTTTTATACATTAAATGAGTTTAAAAAAAAGTCGTCTGAAGATCTGAAGAAAAATAAAGAATAATTGTAAAATATATACACGTATTTGACACAATACATCTGGTAAATAGGCTTTAAATACATTATCTTCAGGGAAGAATTGTACGAATATGGCTGCTAAGTTTGATGATAATACAAACTGTAGAGCCTTTGTATTCCGTGGTATTTATAACAGAATGAATTTTAAATTGTATTTGTTTCATACATGTTTTAGACATATCATCCCCAAGTTTCGCTGAAAATATTCGCCTTTTGTACACTTTGTTGGATTAACTTGACAGTGAAAAACAAATGTACAGATGCATGCAAGTAAAATATTTTGGAATATAAAAACTGACTGTCTTAATTTGTTTTGTTGGATGATATACAACCACTTAATTTTGTATTGTTTAAGATGGAAAAAAATATTTTTATTAATTGTATAATATCAGTCATTGTCACTGATTTTCAAATAAGATTTGATACCATATGTCCATTTTTAATCAATCATCTGATGTTAGATTTGGTCTTATTTTTCATCCTGGAAAGTACAATTTGAGACAATTAATAGTAGTCTATCGAGGCTGCTTTTTGATGACTGTAATAATTATTAAAATATTGTTAAAAATAATGATAATTTCACCTAACATTCATAGATTTTTTACTATCAAAAAATTACAAAAATATTTATTCTTAGAAAAAAATTGATTCAAACATAAAATAAAACGCCTTTCTAAAGTGATCTTATCTCCATACAATTAATTTTAGTATTTGATCTTACATAATCATAATTTTCACGCTCATAAGATACTTCCCTGTTTTCATATTGTAGCAATTTGAAAACTTATTTATTATACGGGCTAATAATTCTCTTTGAAACAGTTCATAAATTAAATCGTATAATAATTAAGATATATTGCAAACGTCTTTAAGGAAGATTTAAAGGAGTTTTATAATGTAAATAAATCAAAAACAGGCCAATGGTTTTGTAAACAAGGACATAAACAACTTTTGCAAAATGAAAAATAACTCCGGGAGAAAATTTTACCCGTGCTTGATTTAACTTTTATATTGGAAAACGCTGAACGCACCGCGTCGTGAAAATTTACACGAAAATAAGATTCATGGTTTCTGTAATAACATAATTGCCACGCAAAATTCTTAAATTCTGCTTGAGCAATAAAATTTTAATTCCACATTCGAAATTCCGGACAATAATTTACGCTACGCAATTAGGCCAGTATGCAGTAGTTTTAAATGTAAAATAGCGTTTACACCATTAAAGAGCGAGTTTTTGTAAAAGCACAGTCAGTGCTAACGAAGCGTTAAACAGCGCCCAAATAAAATAGGTGTAAAGATACCAAGTTTCTCAAATAGTTTGTGCCGAAAAATAAAAACCTCACCGAAACTCACAGGTGCGCCAGTCAACCATTACAAATTGAAAATGCTTTTTTGTTCCGTACCTCCGGGATACGAAAATGAACGTTTATGTAAATGGTTCCTTTTCTTTTGAATTCGCAACGAGGATTATTAATTTGATTCCAGAATCCTTTTTCCTCTTGGAATACTCGGAGTGGTTTTAATTTTTAACGCCTTGATCATTCCCTCGCCTCCTAGTTTGCTCCAATTTTCCGCATCAATTTTTTTACGATCATGATACATCAAAGTTTTTCCCGAATGAAATTTTCATAAAGAATTTTCGTAATATGATTTCGGCGAATGAATGTGAAAAAGTGCCTCGATTTACTCTGAATATAATCAAGTTGCACCTAACAAAAGCCGAGCAGGGGGAACTCTGTACGGGTATTAAATGGAACATTGACTTTAGAGGTTGTTTTCGACCCCATTAGACACTGAATGTAGAGCTCACTGATTTTATGTAAATATTGTCATAAACATTATGCGTATTTTTATTTTCCAATATGAAAGCACGTCAATCTTAGTGTTTATAACTTCAATGAATTTATTTAATTGGTCAAAAATACGAACAATCCCATTAAAGGGTCATATCTAAGGAATCAAATCTATCTTTATCCAGGGAAAAGATAAAAATACAATTACAAAATAGATAAATAAAACACTAAAAATTTCAAATATTATTTTGAAAATATGCCCGAAGCAACATTAAACATCAACAAATGCTAGTTGATGATCACGCGAGCCCCCATTTTCGTATATCACCATTAATGTGACTGATAAAATTCCTATCTGCTGAACACTCGCAAAATTCCCGATTTACCGACAAATTATTTATTTCTGTCGCCGCAGATGAATACTCGTGTACTATAATAATTTGATGTGATTCGTAATTATATTATGGAGGAATAAAAAAATTCTGAATCCCGTATGTATTATATTTCATATCGATATTCCCATTATTAGAGTCGAGGTGTAGTAATTACATCACCGGTAGGGAAATGTTAATATAATAATTTGAAAACCATAAATGTACTATATATATATATAATATATGTATACATAAATTATTTCCCCTAGGCGTCGTCTAAGCTCGCCAATTAGTAGTTACGCCACTGTTTCCAAGCGTCGGTCACAGTTTCGGTGAATTAGTCATATGTATAGCAAATTTGTTATATTTAGCATTAATCGGTGTAATACTATGGAAAATATGTGTGTATCGTGTTAAATTCCTGTGGGGGTCGTTTTAGCATCATAACTCTTTTATTCGTTTTGAATTTATATTCGCCACTCAGATATTTTATTTATTACCACAAGAATTTGTATCGACTTTGTTATTTTTTTATGGCTGGTATGACAATGAATAATGTTATGATTGCAGCGAATTTATGTGGGTTGACGGAACGAATGGGCGAGCGACTGTGTTGGAGCGCCTCCTGGGGCCAATATTTGGAAATTCCGTTACAATTTATTTATCAATGATTAACTAAACAATGCTTAGGTCAAATGTAAGTCTCTTTGTGTAATTTTGATGGTATAAAAATATTTAAATATGTCATGATGAAATATTACACTCAAAAATTCGGTAATAAGCGATTGTCTGCATTCGGCGTTTAAATCTTTACGTGTTTCATCAATATTTAATATTTCGACTAATTCGTCTTCGTTCAACATACGATCCTCCAATATTTATGAATATCCATTTTATCGAAAACTTCTTCATTAATATCATGACAAATTTTTATTATCCTTTGGTATTCTTCTATTGATGGTAAAGGATTTTGTCCCAGGACCACTACTGGCCACAACTTTTTCCAGCAAGAATTCAAAGTAGATTGTTTTATTTATTTAATAGTTGCAGAAGCAATATCGATACAATTTCGAATAGAAAATGTTCTTTAAATATTGAAATTATACCTTAGTCAATGGTAATTATTTAGTTATGTATATTTTCCCCTGAAATTGTATTGTATAAAGCGTGTTGTAAAAAACATATCACAATGTATACAAACATGTATAAAATCGTGTTATACGAGGCCCGAGTGTATTTTATACTAAAATGTATAAACTTGATAATGAAAGCATTCTCTTAGCCTGCAATAAACTATGTACAAATAATTACAAGTTGCAAGGAGAGCGAAACTCGCATTAGACGCTTTGGTATTAAGAAAGTATTAAGGAATTGCCCTTTGTTCTTTCGCCATCTAGCACTTTTCCATTACAAAGAACGAATATTATCTCAACGCAGAAGAAGGTGACTTCAGTGTTAATTGTTACGGTATCTCAAAAGATTTATACGTACTCAAAAGCCTCCTTAATTGGTTTTCTGGAAACGCCTCCGTATACAGGCATTAGGAGCATCTCGCGTATCTGTCGACATACACATAAAGGCATTAATAACTCGTCTCAAAATTTTGATACAGGGCTACATTTTAGCAGACTCTTGGTACTTTAATTAGTTTCCTGAAACAATGTTTTTGTCGGGATGTGATGGCAATACGTTTGTCGTCGTGTGTCAGACCACAAATTGATATTTGTACATCGTAAAAAAACGTAATCAGAGCAATCTCTCAAGTGAAACCACGACGAAAAAGCTGTTTGTTATCTTCGTTTAATGAAAAGATTTAACACACTTTAATGAATTCAGAGCTTTTAATTTATTATTGTCTGTAAGTATTTAATTAGTAATCCATCCAAAATGGTTAAGAAAAATATGTTTCTATTTATCTATAAAATAAATAGTATGTTAGATATTGTAGACAATAGGATAAATTCGACTTATTAATGCATACCGTGATGAAAAATGGGAGATTTGGGATAGCATCCCTTCTGCAAAATTTTAACTAGTCTAAAAGAAGGATTCCATCACTGAAACTTTATAGCTGTAACAACTGCATCCTCTAAAAGGCTCCAAATTCATTCAAAATTAATATAAGTATATTTTTCTGATCATTCCTTATCCATCTTGTTGCATCACCTCTTGATAACATGATTTAAAGTAGCTTTTAGAAAATATTGCCACAGAAAGCAGTATTAATATTATTTTAAAAAATGCATTCAAATGTGACTTCTTTAATCCAGGACCATGGACCAAGGCGTTATAACATCAATGAAACGTCTTTTATCAGTCAGTCTTCTTAAAACTCTTGCTGCGGAAGATGACAACTTGATCATTTTCTGGAAATTAATTACGATATTGGATGCTGTACACAGAATAAAGTAAAGCCAGAAACATTTTTCGATCATGGAAAAAGTTTCTTGGATACAGATTAATGCATTCTAAAGAGAATAAAATGATAGTATAACTGAAATATGTGGATTATTGGACAATTTAAAATGTTTTAAAAACGTAGATAGGGAAAGCGTCGAAGAGTGACTCTATCATGGTTGAAATGATCCAGATTTTAAATCAGAAGTATTAAAATCATGAAACAAAAATTTGTATTGAAAATATGAAATTATATTCGAAACCAAGTAGAAATATGATCATTTGGATTATCCGTGTTTTCCAGTTATCCATCCAGTTGTCCTTCCCAGCATTAACCTAGATAATCGAGAGTCTACTGTATTTTAATGATATTGAAATGCTATATATTGATATTGATTTTTATCAAGCAAAGAATTTCAAATTAGCAACATTATATAAGGTCTTCTGAGAAAAATTGGATGAAATTGCAAATACGTTGCCTGAAAGGCTTGCTGAAATATATCATGCTGTAGGGATCTTTTTAAAAACCACCATAAATCTAAAAGGATCTGTGTAGTAAATAGAGTTGTGTTTAATGCCACAAAGAGATGGATTAGGCCATTCTCCAGTTCTTCTCTGTATCACTGTTTTCTACACTTCTCATTGTCTTATTAATTTTGTTATAAATTATTGATATCATTTATATTAAGATTATAAATCTCAAAAATTTAGAACCTAACTAGATTATTTAAATAACGTCAAATTAAAACCATAAATAGGATCTGTTTATAATTTAAATATCACTAGAAACTTCTATAAATGATCAAGAATCTTGCTTTGTTTAGCATCCATATTTGATACGTTCTTATTTTTTAAGTGTTCCTACGGAAACATACACAGCAAAAACGATATATTCTCAGTTTAGATGCAACATATGTTAATTTATCCTGAAAGGGTAAATTCATGCGAAAATAAAACCAAGTTATTCATATTAAAATTTGAAAACAATTCAAATAATAAAAATGTAGTGTATGCTATCAAAATATGATAGAATCATAAATAGTACTAAATTTACAGCGTAGTCGCAAATAATTGATATTACTACGAACGTATAATATGAATGAGCACTAAAATTTACAATATAAATGCCACAATAATTAAATAAAGTATCAATAGTATTAAAAGCGACTCTTTCACATTTTTCATCGTCAAATTTACGACTCATAACACGAAGGTGATACATGGCTGGCTTTATTATTTTGCGAATTTCGTCATAAAAAATCCTTTATGAAATTTTATGTACGCCATCCAAACGCCTCAGTAGAATGAAAGTCATTATACATAAAATATATAAATTTAATAAATACGTTTTTATTAAGGGGCAATACCTTCCGGTGTATGAAACTCCCCGGCGGTCGCAAAGTGTTTGCTCAATATTTTAACCCTCAACATGGTAGAGACAAGATTCAAATATTATGTGTGCTCATACTCCTGGGGGTGAAAATGCATAAAGGAGTTGACAAACACATTTCTTTTCATATGTACGACATAATAAGGGATGTTTCCATGCAAATTTTATGTAAATATACATTTGGAATTCTCGTCCGGATTTTTTTCGCACAGGGTGCTCTCGCCTTATACAACCGATTTCAATATGGCAAAAGACAGCCGAAGATGACGCAACAATGGAATCGTAATCGCCGCCTGGGAAGTCTTAAAAAACCCTTTTTACTGCAAATGACTCTGTCGGTGCAAAATTGGGAGTCAGCCATCACTTTGGGACCTGGACCCAATTCAACAAATCCCCTGTAATATCCTTCACATTGGCCGCAAAAAGGATTCCCCCTAAGTGGGTTGCGCACCTGGGAAAAACTCTTCCACAAACTTGGGTCTTTCCTTAATGCAAAATTGCAAGTTGTAGATCGGATTATGCGCACAATGTAGCACATCAATATTTCACAATAATAGAAAATACGTTTAAACCACGTTTATATAAAAATTATATTCGAAATCATAATGACTATACATTAGGGTGGTCTTTATTAGGGCAAAAAAAATTCTTTAACTGAAAGTTCGTCGTCAAAAAATCCAAAAGACACTAACTCTTCTGACAAGTACCATAAATTGCCTAGTATTTTTTTCACGGCAACTTTGATCATTGTTTGGTTTATACTTTCAAAGGATGCAAGGTCTTTTAATTATTGTAAATCGTTTCTTGGTGTTGAATATCTGACAGGGGCTTGAAACCAGTATTTTATATATATTACGACTTGAAATGACAAATATCTTTCACTGTTTTCGTTTCCTTTTTCGTCACTTTAAGCTGATGTTTAAATACAAAAAATCAAGTAACACATAGTTTTAGCAATCCATTTAGCGCGATGAAGACCAGCAGGTCTCTTAAATGAAACTCTTTTTTTCAGGAATTCCTCCCAAGTAAATCATCTCGAGGTTGATATACTTGAAGTTATTTTTGAGTAAAAGAAATCCTGCCTGCAGTAACATTTTCTATGAGTTTTGAGGACATGGTATCATAAATCACTGTTTTATAATCACTTTGATCAATTATGTACCAGTTCTTCTTAAACCTTTTAACTAATTGGATATCAGGAGCATTAGACGGAAATTTTGCATTAGTCAGTGTTTATAGAATGTAAGTCAGAAGAATTACAGTCTATCAAGCTTTCAACATTGCAGAGATTAATAGCAATTTTTGAAACCTGAATAATTATACATACCGGTATTAAATTAAATCTACAAAGCTGATTTATCATAATTATAATCATCATCGTGTTTGATATTAATGCAATTGATACAACTCTGATTTAAAAAATTACCACTATTGATGCTAACGACTCATCATCAAGTTTTAATGGAAACAACTTTAATAGTAGATAAATCAATATAAATTTCAAATGGCGTTTCATTAGATTTTATACGGTTTAGCCATGATAAGTTTTAGTGCATTTGGAGCGTATCTCTAAAATATGGTTATTGTTGAAAATATTTCACGACCCACTCAATATCGGGTTGCGACCCGTAGGCTAAGAACCCTTAATGCCATAAAATGGGCCATAAAGTGACCGCTGCATTTATATTGAATTATAAAACGGGCAATTCACACGCTGATCATCGGTTTATATCGTTCCGAAAAAGCATCGTTAATGTGCACACTGCCATTTTAATATCATTCAAATGCGATAGCGTATTTGACTATTAAAATTGCGTAAATCGTAGGTAAAATTTCAAGCGTATGCAATGCTATTATTGGGTTGGAAACTATGAAACGGGCGTTGAATAAAAAAATTGCTTTTCATTGCACATTGTAATTTTTTAGCATAATAGAATAATTCCTACAAAAATATAAAACAAATTTATCATCATAAATATTAGAAAGTATTTGATTTTGATAATGAATAGATGAAAACATGTTTGTATGAAAAATTCGCTCCATGTTTCTAAACACTAATTGCTATAAATCAATAGTATAATAAATATTGATGAGATGTTAACCAGGTTTAAATTTATTTAAACATGGTATAAGTTTTTGAATTATTTATGTTGTGGTCGTTTGAATATTCCGATAAAGCAATGTGATAAGTTTTGGCTGAATTAATCGAATTGCTTAAACTTTGACTACGGCAAATATTCAACAATAAGTTGTTCCCTAGACCATATTGTTAAACTGAAATGCTACCTCGTATATTACTATATTAGCAGGCTTTTCAATTTTGACAAAGATGTATTAGTTTATAATACAAAAATGTCAGTAATCCATCTTCTATACATCATTTTCTTTATTAAAAAAAAACACATTGTATTACCCATATTTCAAGGCTGACGTTTATCCTTGAATACTTCATTAATAAACATACGATCCCTTATTTAAATATTACTTAAGACATAATATTTGCAGAAATATTTGTATTTGTCAAACTCAAATGCTACATATTGTAATAATTCCTTTGAAAATACGTCCTCCATAATATAATCTGGAAAGTCCAAATGTCAAATTTGAAATTTAGTAAATAATACGAATCCATGTATTAGTAAAGTGGTTTATATCCTGGATTCTTATCAATATCTTTTGAAATTAGTAAATAATTTCGTTCGATCGTTTTGTTTTAATGTAGGTATAAATTGATTTTCTATGTCAGCATAAAATAAATACTGAGGTGATTAATAAAGTTATAAAAGTCTTCAAATAAAGTTTTCATTCAAATAATCATATATTAGGGAGACCCATAAGTAATCAATTATTTCGAATTAAAACGAAAATCAATGTTACGATTTTATTTTAATTATTCACTCAATTATATAATTTCCATTATTATTTACAACTCTTTGCCCTCTTTCAGGTAAAGTTTCAATCTCTCTTTTAAAAAAAGAGGCTGACTTTGACGAAAAATAATCAGTTAGGTGAATTTGAACTTCATTTACATTTCAAAACGTCAGCGATAACTGACATTTAACGGCACGCTCTCAAAATAATTGATTACTTATGGGTCCCCCTATTACTAACTATTTATATTACGTGTAGGAGGCAAATGAAAAATCACCCCATAAAAATCCTTTCCCTTTCTCTTATAAAGATCACATCTGATAATGAATTTAAAAATGCAAGCAAATGACTATGAGAAAGCAAAGACTTGCTCAGGTCTTGATTTGGATCACAAAGACGGCTGTGATCTTTAAAAATCTTACATTTAAAAGATTTAAATTTTAACTTAAAAAATACAAGAAAAAAAATCCTTTAGCAATAACATTATTCCAAAATTCAACCGATATTGATTTGCTTAGTAAAAATATAAGTTTAAGAGGCTGTTTGTCCGATATCATTCCTATGCAAATTCATCGTGAGCTAGGTTGACCGGAATTCCTCGTCGAAAATAATCCTTAACGAGGGTTAAGATTTATGTTAAGCAAATATAAGCCATATTAAAGGAAAAACAACGAAACATCCCCGTGCCTACAGCACGTCTACGACTCTATAAGGGCGCCAACGTCCCTTATTTCGAGATGGCAAAATATGACACGTAACCGGCATTAAAAAATGAATGATGACTTAAATCCTCTTACGTTTCCACTTTCATTCGGTTTGAGCCTTCATAAAACCAATTTGGTGTATGCCTCGGGGGTTTTTTCGTTTGCGGTGCAGTTAGGGCTATTTTCTCGGCATTATCTGCTGTTTTGGCTCCCTCTATTCGTTTTTTTCGCCCCCACTGTTACTGTAATTACGGCTAAATGGTTTCTTAGCTAGTGCGGAAGAAAGAGACCCTGTAAATGAGTAAGAAGAAATTTTCTTGAGACTCGTTTCCTTTGGAGACTCCATAAGGGGGAACGAAAATTACACCACTTTCGCGATTTTCTTTTTTCGATACGCTCTAATGATTCTTGTATACATAGCTTGAAAATTATAAAATATATATATATATATATATATATTCTACCAAAATATAATACTTCGCAACCTAGTATGAATTTTTGTTACTCAATTTCCATTAAAATATGACTATATTGTGCATAATGCTTAACTTATTTGCATCACATTACCAAACTATGAACCAAAAAACCAACAAAAATATGTACCTGTAAAACTGTTTTATTTAATTCATATAGTAAATTAATTTATACTATTTAATTTGAACAGAATACTCCTCAAGATATATAAATATATTTATAAATTGATGCATAACCAAAAATGCTGCTTAGCATCTAATAAACTTTGGTAACACTTGATCTGGATTACAGTATCAAAATACGGCAATCTTCGATCATACATAATCTTTACAAATAAAAGAAAGGTAGACAAAGAAAACATCTGAATTGAAACCTTTTTCGAAGAAAGAATAAAGCGGATCATTTACTATAAAGAGAGATTAATTAAATTTACAACCCTTAGATGAATGCAAATTTTAGCATTGAAATTTCATAAAATTCGTCATATTATATCAATTCATAATATTTAAGGATGACACTGCCAAAACGATTTATGGTAGTAACTATATATTTTAAGAGCAAGCTTTTCGCGTACAAAATAAATTGATAAATGATTAAAGTTCAATGTTTCGCAGTGAAAGCTTCATAAGGAATTTTGCGATTAAAAAATAATTATTGTATTTTCGTGGAAAATTTTCAAGGATAAGTTTTCTCTGCGAAAACTTTGGAGTGTTTTTCTTTTGATGAAAATTAATGAATTTTTACTAATTTGATACTTTTAAATTTATCCAAAGTGAAATTTGTCTTAGCAAAATAAATATGAAATAGATCAATTTTCATAGCGTTTATAATTTTTTTGGGTTTGATTTGAGGGTCAATGGATAAAATAAAATTATACAAATTCCAATTATGGTGTCATTTAAGTTCTACATGATGACTTTCGCCGAAGTTGCAAATAACAAAGGTGGTTATATTGTTAAAGTTTTAACGAGTTAAAAATAACGTTGCTTTAATTTAAGTTAGTTACTCTTGCGTATTTAACTCATATATCTTGTGAATATATATTCAAATCTGAAATGACATCTGTCAACATGGCATGCGGACGTAGAATATGCAAATTATTATGATGCTTAATAACTTAACAAGAAGTGATATTTCAAGGCTTATATTATAACATTTTCGCTTGACATGATTATTAATCGCGTATTTTTACGTTTTTAAATATATATTTTTTATCCAGGGCTTTCATTAGATTAAACTTTAGAGCTCAATGATCATGTTAATAGGTGAATTATATGATATGGTAATATTGGATAATTTGATATAGACTATACTGGTATTATGTCATTATGATGCATATCAAAGGCCATTGTTTGATATCAATTTGTTCCAAGTGATCAAACAATAAGGCAAGTATTATATATCAAAATTGATGTTAGTACTATGAAAAAGCTCCTAATTTCAAGAAATTTTTCAATCTAAATTCTTCTACATATACGAACATCCTGTTTTATTATTTGAAGCAAAAATATGAATTACGTCCAAAAAAATCGAAAAACTCACGACCTCCAAATTCCGACGGTTGCCATTTGAGCACGGATGCTGGTAGACTTTATTTATTTTAGACGACCTCCTTCAAAAATTAGGTACGATTTTCATCTGATCCTGACAGATGTGCCAGTTCTAAAAGGTCACCATAATTTCCAGCGGAAAACAGGATGGGGTGATAAAAGCCGCCCCACAACCCCTAAGCCCTATCCTCGCGCCTGCAATAAAGTATGCAAGAAAAACAAGGAAAGACCTAACATCCAACGTACCCCTATAACAATACAATTTAAAACGGGACCGGGTGTAATTTGCTTTACTTATTTAGGAGCCATTGTAACACTTTCGCCCTCTTGAAAATTAACATTTTTTGCCCCGGCATATGAAAGGTGTTACTCCGCCATATGAATTTTAAGCTCGGTCAAAAATGTTGAATTTAATCTGCAAAAGAGCTTTTCATTGTTGGTGAAAGTATGCTTAATTAATTATGTAATCATTTGCATTAAATTCATAACATATTCAAATGCGCGGAAAAAATAATACAGTTCACGTAAACGTTGATAATGTGATACCCATGCGAGCTTAAAATCCGCTTTATGATTTATTACGGTGAATTAACCTCTTTCAATCCATTTATCATCGTTAGCCTTTTATTTCGAACAATTTGGCTCAAAAATCCTTTTTGAATCGTTTACTGGATTTTAAAAATAGTTCCGTCCTTTGACATTTGGGGGATATAAATTCATCCCTCATGATTCGGGCGGTGCTCGTATGAACTTTTCATTTAAATTGCGTTTGATGGATCTTCAATAGGGATACACAAAAAAGTATATCCAAAGACAACCAATCAAGTTGATTGAGATAAATTCCACATAATAAGAAGGAGTATACTTTTGAAACACTTATTGACGGCTGTCACAACAGACATGTTCAAGCGAATCAAATCGATACTTCATTCATCAGAATTTGTATCCAAACATTTTAATACCTTACAAACAAATTGAAAAACTAAAAATATGAACTAAGAAACAACAATAACAATTTAGAAACATTTATAAGGAGTATACTCTTTTTGTGCGATTTCGAAGTTATGTGGTTTTTTTTATTTCATAAAGATTACTTAACGAGATATTTTGGATAAAATCGAAAATAAATCAATAACACTACCGAATATAGAGAGAAAAAAAAATTGGGACTATGTAAATCATATTGCATCTGTCGTCGCTGAATTACGGCCACGCTTTTTATTCTAGTTTAGATTTTTAAAAAATATATTTCGTTTTTTTTGCATTTTTCCCATGTTTCGACTTTTAACAATACATTCTCCAAAGACATTTTCAATATTTCAATTACTTCCGGAGTTACAGCTATTTTAGTGATGCGGCAACTTGGTCGGTCTTACTTTTTTATCTCATACTTTCACAGCTTTTTTGTGCGATTTTCCGCACAAAAAAAGGCATAAGTGTATTCTGTTTTAATTTAAACGAATATTTTTTTATATATTGTAACATTAAATATTTCATTCATTTATAACGAAATATAATAATAGTGCCTAAATGATTGAAAATTAAATTTATTTTCGAGCAGATAATGCTCATAAAAATAAAAAGACCTACTCAGGTCATGATCTGTTAAAATCAATCAGCAAAAGTTATTAATTTTTGCAGTTTTTTTTAATCTGAAACTGAATAAAAATTTAAGTCAAAGTATCAAAAAGTTGTTTAACTAGCAAAATAGCCGTGTTCAGTTGAAGAAGAAGTCTGCCAATAATTTAAAGGGAAAAAGACAACTTAATAGGTCATTATTTCTATTGTGATGAAGCTGAAGATCATCTACTAATTTTGTTATCACAACAAAAAATGCCAAAACTGTAACGAAATGTGATAAAGTTAGTTTTGGGGCGATTTTCATGGATATATTGGGTTGGGTAATAAATTCCTGCATGTTTTTCTCATGAGATTTACTGAAGAAAACAAAAATTATAACAACAAAATTAATCAATGACTATTCCCAATAGATCACACCTTCACAGTCCCTCTAGATGCAGATCATTGCCTTTTTGGATGAAGATCTTGCTTGATTCTCTGCTTAAGTGTGTCTCCTGATACTATCTACTCCTATCTTTGCTTCATATTAATATAAAAGTACCACTTCTCATCCCTTGTTACAGTTCTGTAAAAAAATGTTGCTTAAGACCACGTGTTGCACGATATTGGGGGAGATTTTGAGCTGCTTTTTCGGGACGATTTTCCTTGATTCAAGTGTGGCACCTAAACTTCATGTTTTTGAGTGAACCCCATGAAGTAAAGATGATTAGCCATGATTTTGAAGGCATAGCTCAATTTTTCACTCAAATCTCGTGTTGTTTGATGATTATCTTCCTTCGAAAACATCTTCGTCCAAGTCGAAAGGTCGGCCTAAGCCAAGTGCATTGCCAAAGTCGAAATTGCCATTTTTGAACTTAGAAAAAAAGTCTTCAGCTATCCTCGAAGCTATATCATCTACTCTATACACGTCAGAAATGTTGCAAACTCTTCCGTGGCTTTATGACCACGATGAAGGGCGAAATAAAGCAGATGTGGAAAATATTTTTTTGCCTACTGGAACTTCCATTTCAAAAGCATGAAAAGTTGTTTAAAATAATTAATTCGAAAAATTATAGTATAAAAAAATCTAAAAACTGCGAGTGTTCAATTTAAGGGAAAGTTAATCAATAGTTTAACTAATAACCATGTCAAAGTGAAGATATGCTGGTCATAATATGGATCCACAGTAACTATCAAAAATCATTCTCTGTTTATGTTTTGGATTATGATACTAAAAAAATAATATTAAAATATTGTTCACAATTTGGTGAATCTTGGATACTGCCAATGATAACTGCACTGTTATCTACTGAAAAGCTATTTCGATTTTATTCAAAAAATTACATTAAAATACTAATGCAGACATTTGAGCATAAAATACAATAAAACATTATTCTCCAACTGTTAACACTGCTTTTAGAATGATTAAAAAGCTAATCGCTTCAGTTTTAGTAGGAACCAGGCAACACAACCGCAATTTAGGTCTCGACTAAAGGCCATTGGACTCATGGGACCAATTACTATTTTATTTTAATGTTGTGAAATGAAACAAAGTGGTAATAATATTCATTAGAGTCCCCACAGCACATTCAACAAAACAGCAGGCGTTCAGCAAAAATACAATGTAATATATATGAAAAAGACAGTATTTGGACACTTGATGATTACCTTGGATATTATGGAATTTCAACGAACACATTTTTCAACGAATTTTGTTGTTTCTCGTTATTTTTGAGTTTGAACAGCATGTAATAATATATATATTCTGAAGTTTCATGAGACTTTAAAATACAAAAGTATGATTTACATGTATAATTATATGCGCCAACTTTCGTCCAAACTCAAAGTTTAAACTCTTAGAAGGGCAAATAAGTCGGTTTAATATGCTACCAGATAAAATATGCTAGATCATAAACAGTTCCTGGAGCTTAAATCGTAAGCTTTACAATGCAAAACGCTTTGGGTTGACCTAAATTTTCATTCATATTGTTCGCTCGAGGGTTGACAAAGTTGGATCTGAAATGCATACTAGATGTGCATTTAAGGCTAATTAACATTTCATTCCTGTTGAATCGTGCAATAAGCATTCCCGAAGCAGGGGATAATTTATTGAAAGGGTTTAATCAACTGGTTAACCCTTCAAGACCATTATCCCGATCGTATCATCTCACATGACCTTTTAGACAATAAATTTGAAAATCTTTCAAGCCGACGCTTTATCAAAGTGTCTTTAAATATATGAGAAACTATTAAAAGAGTTAATTAAGTCTTGATAATTAATTAAAGCCATAAACTATGAACCTTAAAGATTGTTTTGTACATATACCAATTTTTTTAACATATTGCACTTGTATGTACGCATTACTTATTGTAGACGGTTGCAAATCATCAGTATATATCACAAAGCTTACTCCACAAGATTAAACTTTCAAAAAACATATTGGATTTTCTATATCTTTAAGTCTTAATGAAATATGTGAAAAATCTAGACAATGGCTTATTTTTAGTTGTATGAGACAATGGCATCATATTGGCAAGACATTTGTACAAAATATTAAAAGCTTAAATTTCACAATCATTATTTTGATAATGAAACTATTTTGTAGCTACTCATAATGAATATTCTATATAATTAATTTTGCTATGCTTTGAAAATTATAATAATTTATTTAATTTTCTGCGCTACAAATTTACCTTTAAAAACTACCGAAAGAAAGCCCAAAATATTTTTTCTTGTTGCAAATATTATGACATTTGTTCACTAAAGGTCAAATGTATATTTCATAATCCTTTAACATTCAATGTCTCTGTAGCATACTGCAGGAGCTCTCTAACTTCATAGTCATATTATCAACAAGTTTATATCATGTATTATAATCATTGTACATATAAATAAATAAATAAAAATATATTTATTAATACTATGGAAACATATTTTACACGTACATGCTTATGCCTATTTGTAATTTCAAGACAAAATTAATTATCAGGCTTAACTCTACCATTACAACGTATGTCTTTTTATTGCCCATAAATTTAAAAACATACAAAGACATTAAATCCGGAGCTATTAATTCAATTGACATGATTATCAACATTATCCTGGGACCCTTCTTGTAATTAATATTTTACTGCTTTCAAAGAAATATCAAATGTCATAGCAATATACTGGTCATATAACAATACAAAAATAATATTCTTCAAAGACATCAGAAATATTTTTCAGATGTATGATATAACAACCTTATTTGTATCTTCTCTGTGAAACATTGTGCCATATGTTATGGTGTGTCCTTGTAATGGAGGACAATCCCTTTTCTATTTATCAATTCAAGTCCATCCTTTAGAAGGGCAGTGTTAATTTCTCACAATAATGTTCAACTCTAATTGTATGGTTGCATTCCTGAAGCCCATAATAGACAATACCCTTTATGTCCCACCAAACATAAAACATGCTTTGGTGTATTTTGGCTTTTGATGTGGTTAATGGAGCTTGACTAGATATAGTATCATTATTATGCCTATTTACCGTCTTTTATAATCGATTGATTCAAAGAAAGATCATATTATTGTTTTTGTATACAACTCATTAAATTGGCAGTTGAAATTGGCTTAAAAATGTATCAGGCCTTTTAATTTATAAATATAAAATGATATGGGGAATTAAGAGTAAATATAGTGTTTTAGCTCTTGTAATAAAAGTTCAGGATGTAAATCCAGATCCAGAATCTGTCTCATTATAATACAATGCAAAGTGCTAAGCTATAGAAGGCATTCTAAATAGTGGAAGTTAAAGACATCTTCTAAGAAGTAGTTTACGATACTATTTATGAGAAGCTGGACAGGAAGGTGAAAATTTCATGGGAAAAAAAGCTGCTGAAAAAATCATTGAGGATCCAAAAGATTTTCCAAACAAAATCCAGATTGGAGTTTATTCAATAGAAACAACGTAAAAAATGACATGTTAAGAAATCCACTGGAAAAGTCATGGTAACTTTGTAGCATGATAATGGACTTTTGCTGTAAAAATTCATACCATAACAGTAGAGATTTATGCCCACACAATTACTTCTTTACAGGAAGCCATCAAAGAAAAAAGGCAAAGCTCTCAAAAGACCTGCAACGCATTTGTGCACATGTCTGCCAAAGTTAAGGTTGTCATTCATCAATTTGGATTCCAATAACTTAACCATCTATCATATAATACAAACCTTTTCGTTGGTATTTTTATGATTTCCAAGGTATGAGTGGTTTTTAAATTATGAAGAAATGAAGTAAGTGATTCTAAGGTGCTTCTGAATATGATTATTTAAATTACTTAATACTCCTTGTCAATGCTTATCATCAATGCAATCATGTATGCTAATTTAATACTAATTTATTACAAATATAATAAATAAAAATATAGCCAGAACTGATTGCAATTAATCATTGACAAATCCTATCTTTTTAATTGATTCCGGATATAAAATGGCAATAATGATCCTCATAAATCAATAGAAAGTGCGAATCGCAAGAGTAGGCTCAATTTTTCATAATTTTAATTAATAGCGATATTCGTTTGGGCGATATCCAGACGAATAAACATATTTAGGTTTGGGTAATAAAAACAATGCTGATATTGTTCAGTCACATATCGATTGAATAAATCAATTTGTTTGAACGGGGGTTGTTATGGTAGGGTGATATTTCCCTCATAACTGAAGGCTAATGATAATTGTCGCTACGCAGCGGGTTGAGCCTTATGCCATCGCTTATTGACAATTATTGATGCATGCCGAATAAAAATCACATTATTTTCTCATATAATATCGAACGACCTAATGTTTTTCATTAGCGACATTCGTCGATGAAGCGTAATGGAAGTTGTCATTTACCCTAAATTAAATCCCGTATACAATAACACGTTCTTCCGGCAAACCGCAATAATTTGATATATTCGACGGGTGATGTTTACATACCTTATTGAAGATTGGCCACGTGTCCGGAAATCTAGAATACGACGTATCAACGTTGGCTGTATGAAGAATTCAAATATGTGTAGGTTCATAGGGCGTAATAAAGGCTTTGTTTTGGGCCGTATTGTTGGAGGCCTTTCCCGTGGGGACCATCCACCCACATAAAAGAAGGAGAAGTACACCGACCGGGACAGAAGAAAGATAAAATTTTACACACCGGTTGCTGGAAACTTCAATAGTAATTATGCTTTCGGAAGTTTCCCTGCTCGACGAGCTCGCTCTTGATTTCGCCCTTCCGATAAAACGCTCTTCATTTTTAAGAGCGCCCTGTAAAAGATGTTTTGCATCCGACCCTACAAATGAACTGAAAAAAGCATTATTTTTTTCGTGAGAAAATTTCCAAATTAGAATTAAGGACCGTTCTTTCGTGATAAATTCAGTAATGGATTATGTATGTGAGCGATGGTGCTCATAGAGAGAATTTTGAAGGGCTTCTCAGGGCGTAGGTGTTATAAATTAAGCTCTAAAACTTTATTGTATATTACAAGCATACATATATAAGAGGATTTGTATATATGATATTATTAAAAATTAGATAATATATTTTAATATCCTTTTTTGTCTTAAATGACAGAGGAAAAAAATATAAATGCACAAATATTTAACTATAAATATTGGCAAGAATCTTGGCATTTCGTGACCCAAATTAGGTGATAGACTCATCAGATATTACATTTTCATTAGTAGTTCTTTAAATTTCAATACTTACTTCAAAATAGTAGATATTTAGCACGAAAACAGCAATAACAACCAAACAAGTATTATTAACTATGATGATAAATCTTATTTTGAATTTAATATTTTTCTCATATATAATTTAACTATATTTTTAGTTAACTATTAACATTTAACTATAGTTTTTACATTGAAAAAATTTAAACGTCTTTACAGCCAATGATTAGGCTTTCTTTTGATAATCTTAATACTTTACTCTTCCACGTGATCTTTGCATGTTTTTCTTGAATCACAACATCATTGTTTTGTATTATAAATAATATTTTTATGTTCGATCATTTTATGTTTAAAATTAAAATTCGGTTTCAAAGATTTCATTTAAATTCTTTAAAGAATATAATCTTAAATAGTTTTTGATTAATACTATTTATTAAAAATAAAACATTTTAATACCTGATACTAATTTCATGGTCTTGGTCAATTTTGTGGATCTCAAGCTCTTAGATTTTTGGCCGTCTATTGATTTACTCACCCCATACTTTATATTAACATAAATTCCAATCAAAATAAGCAAATTTTATCAAGCGCTTAAAATATTCGTACTATTACAGGGATACCTAAACTATGTTTCGCGGAAAGTTAATAAGGGTTCATTTTCAAGTTCATCTATTTGATTTATCAACCATGATATATAAATCACGCAACTATATTGAGATATGTGAAAACATATTTTCTATATTTACAACCTTTGTGCGTAACAACTTCTTGATGTACAATATTATGCAATGTTGAAACCATCATAAATTTGATAATGTTACGTAGCCCTTTTTATCTAGAAGGAGCATTTCAAGATTATTTTTACAGAAATTTATAAATACAATCAAATACGTCTAGTCCAGTAGTACTCGTAGTACCACATTGTTCTAAAAATTCCTCGAAAATAATAAAGAAAAACAGCTAATTGAGCTACGTCCCCGATGTCTGTTCTTGTCACAGGTAATGGAAAATCTTTCGAATCTAGATAAATATGCCTGATATCAAGAAGATTTGCAATTCGAGAGCCGAATATTATCAACATTATTTTAAAAAGTCTCTTTTATGAGGTATTTTAACCATTTCCACTCGTATGTCGACATTATGTCGCCAAAATTTAAACTCGCATATATACCATGTATTACATCGTTTTGCTGTTTATTATGTTATATGTATACTATTTTACTAAAAAAGTACACATCTTCACACTTATGAGTACGTAATGCTCCTTGTCATCCAAACGAGAGCATATTGAAAACAAAACGATGGACTTATGATTGCAAAATTTTTGCTCCTTGTCTGAGACCTTTGATACAGCCCATGGATCAAGACGTTATATCACAAATGAAACGTCTTTATCCATAAAGTCTTCTGAAAACTCTTGTTGTGGGAGATGAAAACTTGATCTATTTCTGGATAAAAACGACGATATTTGACGTTATACATGGACTAACACATTCTTAATCAAACATGATAATATATTCGAAACCAAGTAAAAACTCCTCCCCAGAATGAACTCGAATAATTAAGAGTATACTGTACTCAAATAGAAATATTTGAAAAACGCAAATATTTTTATTAATTTATTTCTAAAATACCTAAATAAATATCTTATGTACGTTGTGTAAATTTTCTTTTTAAAAAAAACTGATTAAATAATATTTTATTTTAATTTTAAATTTCGTGTATGAAAGGGAAATAGAATAGGGAAAGAGACCCTTTACCATTGAATTTAAATTCAATTACAGCACAAGCATTAATATCACAAAACACAAATAATTACAATAAGCAAAGTCGCCACCATTCCTCCCTAAAACCACGAATAGTTATCCGGTATTCGTGGACAAGGAAGTTTCTGCCGACAGCGTTTAATCCGTGTCTGTTGGTTTAGCTGCTAAAACCGCAAATCTCGACAAGTCAAGAGAAAAACTTTCTGTTTAGGCTCTCAGCATTTTATATGAGTCTATTATTTGCTCTCGGGGCAGAAGCGCTATACACTGCTCAAAGCTGCCTTTCACAATGATTGAACTGATAAAGAATTTACACAAGGGTGTCGACTGAAAGCACTTAATAATAAATATACTCCCAACCCGAGAGATTCTAATACTGGCCAGCTAATAAAGGCTTCAGAATTAAGGATTCACCCTTGAATAGCTTCGATCTTCAGCGCGCCCGAGGAACATGGATAGCTTTTTGACTAAAGAATTCGAGTCAATGATACCTCAGAGTAAATGCCGTTCTTGTTAAAACGAAAAGTCCATAATCTCAATGATTATGTTAATTTTTAAAATATCAAATTCATTGAATAATATTGTTCAGAGAGACTTTATTTTTCGTCTCTTTTTTATAAAAGACGATACAAATTTATAATAAAGCCATGATCATACTGGGGAGATTAATAAGTGGATTGAACTTGTAATGAGAATCTGTTATCTAACATAAACTAACAAAATATCTAAGTATTACTAATCTAATTTTTAACTCGAGTTATCCCTGAAATTTTGATTAAATTTTTTTATTAAAAATATACAAATTTTCGCATAAAATTTATTAATAAGATAAAGAGTTTACGAGACGTTTTTTTTTTACTCTCTTCTAAAAAAATTTATTTAGAAGCTTTACTTTAAAAATAAATTTGTTGTGCTTGTTGACATATAAAAATTAATTTACGCGATAATTGCAAACATAGCGTAAAATATATTTAATTCAAAAGCTTTTTAGTTGAAATTAATTTAGTTTTAAATTTTCAGAAAGTAGTAGTAGTAGTTTCAGTAGTTTAAATTTTATTTCATAATTTTACATCGTATAAACGTGTTTTTATTGTTACAGTTTTATTGAAAATTGCTAATTAATCAGAAACACAATTTACATTTGTAATTAAGTAATTTGTACAAGTAATTTGCTATTAACCGATAATGGAATGAATCATGTTTTTTGAAAATATATATGTATAGAAAAATGTACTATAAACAATGTAAGTAACCTTTTATCTAATATATAAAAATCAATGTTTGTTCAAATTCATCAAATTTCGAAGGTCTTTCTGTTTCTCGACCATCCTTTAAACTTCTATTATCGAATCGATTCTGGAAGCAATATAGAAATCTGCAGACTGTGTCATCATCATAAACATTGTGGAGTGTTTTACTGACTTGTGGTATTCAAACCCAAATTTAAAAAAAAAAACAGCATACAATATGATTTTCGTCAGTTTCGGGTCTGGAAATTTGTTAAATAAACATAATATTTAACAATACTTCTACAAAAAAATTGCAAAAATAATGAAAACATCTTTAATGGGGATCGTCTACTTCTGGTTATTAATATGAGGCATTATTATATTTTTTTAAAATGCGTTTTTTAAATGTATGGTTCAGTGATCTTGCTGAAAAAGCTTGAATTGTATTTGGCATACAGTTTAAGTTATTCTCAATATGAATTTATTTTCATCGTTCAAGTTTTAGCACTTGCAACTCTCAAATATAAATACAGAGCTTATTGTAAGCTCTGAATAGATGTTAGGAAGGTTTATTGGTAAAAGAAGATTCAAATGTCAACGATAAAATACAAGATAAAAGCTCACTGTTTTACGATATTCTAAATATAAATTGTGAGCCATAAAGCGAGCATTGTCTGTTATTACATGTCGTTCGTATTGAATTATAAATCGAAATAGAAAATGGCGTGTCATTCCCTCCAGAATTCCAAAGCAAATTTTATTTCATTTGGGGGATTAAAGTTTTGACGGTTCTATTTGTTCAATTCGTTGGAATTGAATATTGTCTTGTGACGTTAAAAATTTATTTTGAAAATTGCGAGATGGTTATAAGCTCAACAATGCAACACTCCACCAGAGTTATCAATGGTTCAAATATTTCGTTTGTGAGAGATTGCGATTTCATTTACGATTTTGTAAATATTCTCTTCGTTTTCAGCATGTTTTTATTCAGATTGCTTTTTATTTTTATTCCATTGTGACACTCTCACATTCCGTTGATATTTGACCCGCTCCCATAAGCTTAAGGTATGTTTCAAAGGTCATCCGTTGTCCACATATTCAGAAATGGAATAAGTAAGAAGGGTCGAAATAAGGATCCCCATTATTTATGCCGAAGGAACGTACCAATGTATATTTAATTTAATGAAGGTATAATATTGACACTGTTCAACGAACCAAGGGATTATTATGGCCAATGAATACGTGCTTAAAAGAGCAACTGATTGATATCATTCAAAGATGATTTTAATTTTAAATCAAGTCTCATAGGAAAACATTTGTAACAACCACATTATGCAGTTTGGATTTTATTTCATAGATAATATTTGTATTGTTATGTAACAACATCATCTCTTCAAAAGCTTTGATATATATAGCTTATTTATACTTTGTATATCTCTATACATTTCTATTACTATGGGATTCAATCTTCATGCATTTTGACTCATATGCTTGTATGTATCCTTAAATAAAAGTATCAATATTATACAAATATATCAATCAAAATAACAGACAAAGATCTTCAACCAAAGAATATCAGAATGATAAATTTATGTATCATAAAATAAGATAGATGTGCAAAAACAACCCTAGCGACACACTGTCATTGTAAATATAATTAGAAGCACTTATTAAAGATTGATGATGGAGTAATGAATTCTCTATTGTGTATATTTCAACAAGTATACAATAGCAATCACGTCCTTGCTGAAACAATAGCTACGATGATAATATATTTTTTTAAATTATTATTTTATGATATTTATTCCTCATAATCAAGATTATTCCATCTATGTTCTGAAATATAGATGATAAATATACATACATTATTCTGCATACTAAATAGATCGTTCGAAAAAAAAAATCTGTAATAGACTGTTAATTTTTAAAGTGCCAATATAATAAGATTAAATTCAAATCCAAATTGCAGAAAAAAAATTGTTGATCAATCTGATTTATTAGTTCTTTTAGTATCAATGGTGTTAGTCGAATCGACTAATGCTACTTTATATTTTTGAATATTTGATAATATAATTTTATATTGATATTATAATTTACCCTAACTCTATTGATCAGTCTTAATACAGTTGATCAGTTTTTGACTATAATTATAAATGATCAGATGCAAATCCAAATTTTGGAAAAAGGGAAGATTTAAAGTATTTAAATTTACAATTGATCGTCTGCTAATCGAATTCTGTGATTAATAAAATCTGATTACCTATGAATGCCTGATTTGTAAACAGCATTGAATTATAATTTATATTTTTTTTTCTGCTTTTTAAATACTATTAAGGAAAGCAGTAGAGAAACTACCGAAAGATAACTGCATATCTTTAATAAATATTTCCTTTGAAGATTATCTATGTCTGATAACAGATAATCACATGAAAAAATCATAGCAAAAAGCTTAAGACAATCCTTCAAATACTAGTTCTCTCTTTCAAAGACTTCGAAAAAATATTCAAATATATTTATTTGACATTTCTAATTATCTTCTTTTATACAACTTTTTCTCTGATTATGATCCAAATATTGAAATTAAGAAGTGAATCTATACTAATTAAAGACTAATGATCATCTTCTTTAAAAATTCCATCCATAAGCTTAAATTGATGACAAAGTATATTATTGTGCATTTCAAATTTGTATTTCAATGTTGAGGATCTCATTTGAGATCAAATATTTATCCTTTTTTTGGCTTCAATGTTCCTTAAAAAGCTAATCATTTTGCTAAAATCCTTATTCAGTATTACAAAAAAAATTATGTCCTCCAAATTTTTATAAATTAAACTTTTATTATAATAGACAGACATAAAGTTGAAGCAATTTCAATTACAATTAAATTATTTCGATCAAAGGAAAAAAATATAAATTCACCAAGTATCAAAGCTTATGGAACCTTTAAAATCCTTTGCCTTATTAAAAACTACTGAGTTGTAACATAATAATGACGACAAAAAGTAACCAATAATGAAGAATGTATTCATTAATTCAGAACACACGTGTCAATTTTGCATGAAGCTTTTTCGTGCCCGCTCAGAGCTTTTATTAACTTTTTTATGGCGAAATAAAGCCGTTCTTGCGCCTCATACAAAATGTTGATTTTGTAAATATTTCACACGTGTGGCGAAAGCTTTTTTGGCGTAAAATATGATCATTATAATGGGAGAGGAGCAAAAGCGATTCGTATAATGTACAAACAATTTCGACTTATTAGGCCTCTTTCTATTCTTGTCAGACGTCGGACGTGGAAGAATGGTAAGAGACGACGTGAAAACACGTTTTTACATCCACTCAAAATAAGCTGTTTTGATATCCCGCCTCTTTCAATTCGAAGAAAGATAGTGTGGGTAAAATCAATATGGAATCCTTTTATTGATAAAACTCTACTTGCTCTACACCTGCGTATTCACACTGGGAACTAAGAAGTTGCATGCGAAAATGTGTTAAAACCTTCTCTTCCTGTTTGAATGCTGTGGGATAAAAAAGTTTATTTCTCAGAAATGCATCGAGTTAACAAGGATACTGTTTCGTGTCCCCTCTGAAAGCAATACAATTTAAATCTTAGAATATATCCAATGACAAGCGTTCGAAAAAGTATTGCGTTATGGGATATCGATAAGTAAGCCATTTTTCATCTAAAATATATTTTATTTATATTTACCAATCATATTTTTATAATAGTTGTGGTTTTCAATTAAATAATGTAAAAAAAAGTGTATATTTTAATTCCAAATAATGTTCCAAAAATTTAAACATATGATAATCTGAAGATACCATATTCTAAGAATATGAATGATGTTATGTGAATGATTCGATGATAAATACATACAAAATGTTCATCGCATCAGGCCTTAACCCAAGAGTCAAGAAGGCGTGGTGTCATTGGACCAGATCCTTCAGCAAAAAACTATCTATCTCTAGTTTCTTGATACAAATTGACAAAAAAACTGTAATCATATTAATATGTATGCGTATGTTATTAAACTATCCATAACGCAATCATCTGGAAAGAAAAGCGTAATGTGAGCTTTCTCCCATCGAATAAAAGCTTTCCCAAATTAATGGCTCTAACCTTCTATATAAATAATAATTTCATAAAAAAAACTTCATCAGATGAATCACCATTATGGCAATTATTTATAGCGTAGACATTTTTATATTATTAGAGCTTTGTGGTCGCTCCAAGATTGTATTAATTTACCTCTTCGAAATTACCCTTAATAAATTTCACTCCCCATCATATGTATGGTTTTAAATAGGACCTCTGCTCGTTAAAACAAAGGAGTCGTTCGTTTTATTCGTACACTTCCTTGTTTTGAGTAATTATTATTTTACGTACAGAGGTGCTGTAAACAAATTTATTGCCCTGAAAAACCGCGATATATTTTTTAATATTCCCTCCAAGCGTTACCAACTTTATATTTATGATGCAATATTTTAAAAACAATGAGCTTTGAGAAGCTTTCGATTTGTTGCGCAAACAATGTTAATTATGACGAGTACCATATCTGAACAATTTTGAAAGAATGCAAACATTTTTATGGAAATTTTGTTGAACATACATGATATTGTAGAATTTATATATGGAAATATCCTATATAATCCGGAAAAAAATGGAACCATTGCGAATTATCTGACCATATTTTCTCCAATTGCAATATATAATTGATAGTTTTATGATAATATTAATAACAGTACAAACAGTGCGTTCAAAAAGTAATGCATCCAAATCCACAAAAAATATATCAAATATATTTGTAGAATTTGTCAAAAACCTTCAAAATAGTACCCTTTTACATTGATATACTTCTGGAGGCGGTATTACTAGGCCAAAAAGACATCCTGTAAGGCCTTCTCCGAGATGTCCTTTAGAGCCAATGTAACATGAGGTTGGATGGCTTCAATTGTGTACCAATGTTTTCCCTTCAAGACTGCTTTTAAGCGAGGAAATAAAAAAGTCTGGGGAAGCCAAGTCAGGCTGTAGGGAGGCTGGGGAATCAATGGGGTGCGGGTTCTGGCCAAGAAAAAAGAAAGTTTTCATCCGTCTTTGATTTCAAATCTTCGGTTACATTGCAATAAACGATTGTTTTTGTTGTTTAGAATTTCTGCTATCCATTAAAGATTCAATTATTATCTATTTAGAAGGTTGATGGATATCCACTACATCGTTCGTCAGTGATCTCCTCTCAGTTCTCCTTAAACAACCTGTGCCATCGGAGAACCTGTGATATGGACAAGTAATCACTCCCAAAGGCCTGCTGAATTAATAGAAATGTTTCAGTAGCAGACTTCCCATGTTTAATGCAAAATTTTATAGCGATCCATTGCCCCGAGCTACATTTTCTCAAAAAGGGGTTCACGGGAACGCACGCCCTGACTCTCAGATAGCTCAGAGGTGACTTTTTAAGGGTGCATTTTAAATCTAACACTCCTCTTAATCTAACCCAGGTTAGAATGGGTTGCAGTGTATCTGGAAAAAGTTCGAACCAAAAATATAAATTATTTCATCGTCAATTAAAAACGATTGCTTCTATTCGTACATGAATATAAGTATTTTTTCACTTACTTCATAAATGCATTTAAATTTGTTCATAAAGTTCAACAGTCGAATTTAAAGTAGGTAGCAATCAATAGGTGTTGGATAGTTAGCTCAATTGGTTCAGCCATATTTTATTCTCACATGATGCAAAGTGCATATGCGTGTTCCAAGCGATATTTCTTGATTCAGAAAGTGCAACGTAGTTCCTAATTATAACTCTTACTTCAGAATATATCCTGATCGTCTTGCAGCGACATTATTTATGCAAGTGATTATAGGTTTTGAAGTGAATAAATGATTAGTGGATCGATAATTCGATACCAAAGAAAGATACCAAAATTTAAGCGCCAACGAAACTTTTTTTTTCGAAGACTATTTTTAGCATAATATTGTTAGCTATTGCAAAAACAACGTTAAGGGTAATAAATAATACTATTATATATTGAATAGCAATTTGAATGTGTGAAGTATAAATGCAGATTTTTAAAAATAAAATTGATCCTCCATCATTAATCTCTCGATCACATCAGGTGACTTCAACGTCCACGGAACATTGGTTCAATTTTAACTCTCGCTATATTGTACAAATATCAATAATTCTTCAGTTCTCTTTCTTTGTATTTAGATGCATTTATTTGAACGCCCAAAGGTTTGTCAATACGTGCTCAAGTGCTTAAAGCGATTGTTCGATTTTCTTTTTAAATGAGCGAAAATTCTCAAGCGTTTTCGAAAAATTAAATATATCTGAAATTCTATGGGACTCAAAAGGTCAATAAGTTCTAGTCCGTTTTAGCACTCGAAACTTTTCCGAACGAAAAATGAATTTTCACAAAGGAGCACACGGCGGTCGAAGTTTTAGCACCAAACAAAGCTACCTTATTAATTTGTTTTCCTTACTTTATTTATCCTTATTATCCCTAAGTTCCATTCATTACACCGCAAAACTAGAGATCTGA
Source organism: Stenopsyche tienmushanensis (assembly GCA_008973525.1). NCBI lineage: Eukaryota > Metazoa > Arthropoda > Insecta > Trichoptera > Stenopsychidae > Stenopsyche > Stenopsyche tienmushanensis. The sequence goes on from WACJ01000518.1 coordinate 102,156, forward strand.
CAGAAACGGACGCTTAAGAAAGAAAAACGCAAGCAGAATATTGATAAGTGGAGAATAAAGGCTCCTACATTTAAAAAATGGATATGAAACTATATTTCGAAATATCCTTGTCGAATTTTTAAAATCAATATTAGGTATAATAACATATATTATACTAGGGTCATCTATAAAGTGAGTTTTTTGTTTGAAGTATTATTTGTCGACCATTTTGTTTAGTCACAGTAAATTCTTCCGATGGATAGGTCGTCGCATGCTCCCGTTATCTCCTTTTTGTACATTTTTTTTATTTGCCATACTCCTTTTCATACAGGATCCTTTACTAATAATTAAATCGTATAATGATCGTTGTTCTTCAGATGACCAGTTGATCATATTAATAATATTAATATTAATTTCTTTGTAAAATCTAAGCCATACTATAAGTAGATTATCTCCCAAGCATATCTTAGCAATGATCCAATTGCCCTTATCTATTAATTAGCCTTTGTGGCTAAATTGCATCACTTCCTCAGTCAATCGATTTATACCTATAGTTAAATATCTTGAGGATTTAATTTTAGCAAATTTCAATTTCAACTGCATTATGCGATGCATTAATTACATGATCGAACTCTTGCAACTTTGTCAGCGATTCAATTTAAAGTTGGGTAACACGAATGAAATTTAATATGATCATCCACAAAAGCTGTTGTATTTTTTCCTAATAAATCTATCCAAACTCATTAATATTATAAATTAGATATGTGATATGATTTAAGCCAAAAAAATATTTTAATTGTTCCAGATGGGTGGTTGTATTGGTTTACATTCATTGGATTACAAAATAATTTTAGAGCCTAGACTATTTCTATTCCTAAGCTGAAACGTCGCTCATTGATTTTAAATATAATTATTTTATCGATTTATGTGAGAAAAGTCAGTTGTAAATGAAATAGCACCTTTCAACACGTCGAGTCCATTCAGCCAGGATTAAATATTTATGAGGGTAATCCTCGCAACATTACGATGCCGAAAATGGACTTTCAATGTAGAACTCGGCTCTTAATTAATATTCCGATTCGAAATTAGAGGATGTCCGGGTATGAACTTCAATTTAATATCGCAGGAAATGTTAAGATCCCTTCGTTTTACACTTTATAATTAAAACTAAATTATTTTTCAATTTCTGCTTTCAATAGATATACTACTTTAATTATATTACTAAATATTCGATATTTATTTTAATAATACATTTGGAATAATACTACCATTCGATGTAAGAAATAGTTACTTAATATATCAGCAAAAAATCTGTACGGAATGTGATGGCTACAACATTTTTTCCGTGATCATAGGCAGGTCATCATGTCGGAATTGAAGCTAGATTTAACCCTTATCTGAATTCGCTATTTTTGGCCACACTACAAGCTTCGTGGATCAAATTTGACCCACCCCAGAAAATCAGTCGATCCAAACATATATTTGTATTATTTGCATTGATACGTATGGGCGTAAAATAAAATAAGCATTTCTTAATAAACTATCGTAATTTAATTTAAGAATCTTCAAAAATTAACATGAATATAATACAACATTTATTATAGTTTAGAGACTGTTTTTAGTCATATTTCCATTCACATAGGTAGCATCTGGCCTTTTGACAATTTGAAATACCAACAACGACAAAATGCGATGCTACTAGTCCTTTATACTGTGACTAATGCTTTCCAAAACATTATAGATTTTTCTCTTTAGATCGATAAAAAAAATTGCATTCACTGTTTTACGATTTAGTATAAATGGTATTACCAGAACCAAACCTATTTTTCTAATATATCTGTTTCTGTTCAGTCATTTTTTCCGGGTTTGAATCTTTCTAAAGTACAAATCTATTAGAGGAATTAATATTCAATATTGAAATATTATTCATGGCAATCTCTGAGTTCTTCTGGCTATTTTTGTTCCTCAAAATCAACTACACCTTCAGTACTATTATGAAAATGAATCGGTGCTCCCAGATCTTTGGCTCAAAAAAATCCTTTCATTATTGTTGAAATATTCACTGAGATGAAAAATTAAAAAATACACTCAATGAAAAAACGCTACGCATTTAATATCGTGGGTCAAATTTGACCCAGACGTCATGAGATGCACTCCAGTCCTCGCCGAAGCATAATGAAAATACGTACAAGCGCGTTGTTGTAGCATAAAAGCAAAAAATAATAAGAAACGAAATTGTATGCCTCTGGGTCAATTTTGACCCATGATACTACTTAAAGTTCAAATCAATTATTCGTCTCTTTATAAATTAATGTTTTTTTATAAAAATATAAATCTATTGCCACGTTGAACCTTAAGTAACTTAATTATTTTATTGATAAAAAGTGTAATAAATTAACTAAGGCGAAATTAGCATCTTGTTTGTATTATATATACGTTTATTATGCGTACGTCTATTTAACTTAAATACACTCAAACCTCTTTTTTTACGCGACTTTTTTTTGTGCGATTTCGAAGTTATGCGGTTTTTTTAAAGCATTTTTTTTATTTCATAAAGAGTACCTATCGAGATATTTTGGATACAATAGGAAATAAATTATCAACACTAACTGACATTTGGAAAAAAATTATAATTTGGAACTGTGTAAATCATATTGTATCTGCTATCGCTGAATAACGATCACGCCGTTTATTCTGGTTTAGATTCTTGAAAAAAATGATTTCGGTTTTTTTGCATTCTTCCAAAGTTTTGACGTTTATAAATACATTCTCCAAAGGAATTTCCAAAATTCCAACTACTTACGGAGTTATAGCTATTTTAGTGACGCGGCAACATGGCCGGTTCTACCATAATGAAATCTTTTAACGCGTTTTTCTCGAAACTACTTTTTTCAACACGTTTGATATCATATCTCAAGTTTTAATGAATTAATTTACTTCAAACTGGGTACGAATCATTTCTATATAAACCTCTATTATTCCTACCAGATTTGTGTCAAAGTGTATTTTTCAACTATTTAAAAAAAAAATTCTATAGTGAATGTCTGGCATTTGAGATGCTAAATGTCCGACTTCCTTAAAATTTTACCAATGATGCAAGACGTCCTTTAAATGTTTTTTATTAACTTTTTTATGCAATTTTGGATATATTTTATATAGCTATTTCAAAGTTATGCGGTTTTTAAAATTCATGGAACGCACCTTCACTTTTTCTATGTGAGTCATAGCTTTTTTGTGCGATTTTCCGCGAAATGCATCTACAGCACAAAAAAGGCCTAAGTATACTATTTTCACAACAATCATATTATTTACTTAGACTCAATAATTTCGTAGGATTTTTTAAAATGAATTGCTGAAAACGACCCCAAGAGAAACAGAGAAACGTTTATAGAAAAAAAATCCTACGAACTTATTGAGTGATATTTATAATATTATATAACTCATCAATTAATAAGTTCGTAGAATGAAAATCTCCTCAAATCTTCCTAAAAATGCAATGTAATGTTTAATAATGTTTTCATCCTACAAACTTATTTAATGATGTTTTATATAATACAGACGGGTAGTTCTATATGCAAAAAGGAATATTGATGGCTGTGTTAACACAAGTCCTCTAGAAAACAATCACAACCATTTGGTAACAGTTGTGCTAATATTCTTAATGCCAAATTATTTGTCATACTTAATTGCCCAGAATATATCCGATTCATAAATAAATTAACATGAATATCTTGTTTAAAACACATTTATATAAAGCGCTTATGTTTTATTATATACCAATTATATTGGAGTGTATAAAGAACAGAGGGAGACATAAATTTAGTTTACACAAATATAGATAAGTGCATTTTTGTAATTTCATGTGTATTTTTAGAAAGTCCTAGGCTTTGATCGAGTTTACTAAATTAATTATTCTTTTTCATTTAGTGGAATGATTAGAAGTAGTTCGTCAAAGGGATTCATATTGGGCGAGCAATAGCCCCGGGTGCAGCGCTTTGAGAGGCGCCAGGCACATAAATTCTACATTTGAGCCTAACGTGTAAGCCCCGAGGCACAATTCTTGCCACGAATCCATGAAACAGTCCTGAATTCGATTGCTTTCGAAGTAAATTGAACGCAATTATACAGCCCGTGAGGATACGCTTCCAGCGCTTTGATATATATTTTTGAACCTTTTGCTTAATTTAATTTCCGCCAAATAAATCAACCCCTATTTATAAAACGGCCCGGAAGTTTTAAATATTCGAAATTAAAATTACCGTTTTTTTCTTTCAGGAATGCGTCAACGATTAATTCAGCGCTCTGCGAATTCGGAGAGGCGTTAAGTGTAACGAGTCTTGTCCATCTTTGCAGATAAGAGATTAGTGAAGTCTCACGTTCCAGACATTCCTGACAGGCAGACTTCATCCATTCCAAAGCGTTTATATCTTTGAAGAAGCACTTCACGGGCGTGAGTGAATACTTATTAAAATACCTGAACGACGTCGTAAAACTCAAGTGAAGTTTAAAACGTCTCATTACATTAAAAAGAGTGATCTTTCCTTACAACCCCCGATCTTCTTTCGGAAAGTGTTAATATTGGATGACGCGATGAGCCCAGGCTCGCAGTCGCACTAGGATGTACCAATAATAGGAGTGTTTCTTTCTAATCATGTAGTGACTTTTTGTTTATTGATGGTTCATACGTTTTGGTTGAATAAAATAGAACAGTGTTGTGTTGTGAAGTGTAGTGAATTCTAAAGCAACTAGTGTAGAGTTTTAAAGCAAAATGGCGTTGCTATATCGCGTGGCTCGTTTACACGACCGGGGCAACACGCACGTATTCACGTTCGTGGTGACTCGATCCGTGACAAGAGATCTTGAACGTGACATCACGAGCAAGGAGCTGGCATGCGGTTTCCAGAAGTGGGCCATCACGTTTTCCAGGACGGACAAAGTTTTAGGTAATATTTTATTTCTTTTGGCTTTAGTTACATCTAAAAGTATCTTGACTGTGAATAAATGATAATTATCATTTATTTTTTGCAATCTTTCTTAACACATTCGCATCAGGTAACGTCTTTGCGCGTCTTTCATATACTATCGGTAGGCATGCCTGTGAAAAAAGGGTATAACGCGATAATCGCAACCCGATGAGAATGTGTTAATTGATACTGTCCATATATACAAAATGGTTTACCGGATTAATTCGGATATGAACTATAAGAGCGTATAATTTCATGAACGCAAAAATACTATAATTCCTTATCGTGTTTGTATGCTTCAGTTGATGCGCCGACCTTGATGCGGAATGCATTATAACGCTTTTCTTATAAAACTATATATTTTACTCAAAATCCAATCATCCATCATCCTTAAAAATGAGTAGAACGTTTAAAAAAGAAAACTTTACCGCCTGAGAAGAGCATATGCTAAATGATATATTTAATCAACGCTTTAAATTCAAAAATATGATGCAAATTTTAAGCTTAAAAATGCAATTAACTTTAACAACCCTTTTGAATTAAATATACATTTAGATGAAAATCCAGAGAAAATGTCTTTTATTAATTTTTTATAAGCCTTTGGGGGAAAACTATGCTAAAATTAAAAATAGTTAGCTCAACAAGTCGCGCGACCATCGGCGTTTATACGGTGTTCTTCAACATCAATTTTGTATATGGCAGAACTTAATTAGATTTAAAACCCCTCAACGCCGAACTACCAAAAGTCTTGCATTTAATTATGTAGAGTTTAAATTAAAATCTCAAATGACCCTTCTTTAGAAGCCAGAATGGTTAACCTTCAGTTACATTAAATTGAATTTGATGGTGTCTTAAAATGAAATGCATATGAATGTATATTTTAATTAATAAATGCATTGATTATTTTTCCATGCATGCAATAAATAGAAGGCTCACCGTTTTACATAAAATTTTAATAATTGTTAATATGTATTTTTTGCAAAATGAATAATGAAGTTTTCCCTCGTTATAAATAACTAATTGATTGTTAAGAAAGGAGGATTTGAATATGCTAACGAATCATATTTATTTTGACAGCCTGTCATTTAAAGATACGAAATAGCCTTCAATTTATACGGTGAAAATTAATAATTGTCCAAAGCTCAGTGCGCTATTTAATTTCCCAAAAATATCAAAGGCTTCTGTAGATTAATAAAAAAATAACTTAACATTTTGATAGGCTTTTTTTTTGTGAAGCCAAATTTACGTGTCGTGGGTATAAATTATTCGAAGGCCCGGAAGACATAAAAGAAGGAATTTTCTTTGTTTGCAAATAGGATGCAGCAATATTTCTCCCTTTTCTTTTTCAATATAAATTTTCATCCGAGTATACGAGAAATTGTGGATGTTTCTAAGGGCTTTTGATTGTTTTATTGTGGAAACCTTTTCTTATAGAAAACCGGATGCAACAATTCCGACGAAACTTGCTATAAATGTTAATAAACCCCTCAAAGATAAATAATTTTGCGGTCGATTGATGATAAAAATATATTCAATAAGGAAATGTAACTTTATTATTTCAATGGACTTGTTTTTCTCGATAACTACGTATTCCAACACCCAGATGTTAAAGGAACACTCTTTTAAATTGAATGTATTTTTTCAGGAGTTTACCTGGTGTGGAGAAATGCCTCTGAGGGGATGAGGGTGTACGTAGATTTCACCTTCACTCTCCTCAACAGAGAACACTTCAGCGTCAACGAGGGCTTCTCTGGAAAACAGGTAAAAACATAATATTATCAGAGTATACTTATTGTCGGTATATTCAAAATTTTAGTTGATAATTGATTAATACGTATTCATTTGGGGAAGTGTGGCCTTTCATATTGGACGGGACCCTTTTGCTTTATTAATGTATTCAGGGATTTTATTAACCTTAACAAAGAAACTATCCATGAATAGATTATTATGTTTTAACTTGCTTAAAAGAGCCGAGCGTATTTAATATTGTTTTAGGTCTCTAATTTCAAAGAAATTTACAAAAAGATGTTTAAAAATCAATTACAAAAAATACCAACCGCTTGAAAAAAATATTGTATATATATTAAAGCGGACTAAAAATATTATATTTCAAGAGCCCAATTATTCTATTTGATCGATTTCTTTCTTTGTTTTGTAAAATATTTTTTTGTGAGCGAGTCTGCGATCACAATGAACATCCTAGTAAGACATTGTCCTTTAAATTATGACTAAAATACTTGCATGCACTTCAAGATGGCTTCACACGTTAGTTTATTCGCTATGGGGTTGTGGAAATTCGAACAGAGGGAATTAACAAATGACGTTCTTAGTTAAGGTCTTTATTATTGCCCCGAGAGAAGGACAACTGCAAAACCTAGGGATCTAGACAGAAAGAGCACAACATTCCGCGGCCAAGACTGTTGGTCGACTCTTTTCGCCTTTTATGCACAACTGCATTCCAACCTTCACAACAATCAATCTTGCGAATAGTGCCTCCACAAATTATGATTTGCCTCACACTACAATATCATATGATGATAATTCTTAAGCATTTTCGCTCCAATTGGGCTGACTACCAGAACCCAACTGAGAAAGATCTCCTCGGACGACCAGCTCTTTGACCTCACCCTGAAGGAAGATGATCTCCGCGGGGGGGGGGGGGTTCTCTCTTCGTTTATGAACCCCATCAGGGAAGAACCTTCGAGTTCAAGAAGACGCTACAACAAAGCCTCTACCATCGGGTGGATCATCACCCGCTTGCTCCGAATAACGCACGTTCGCTTGCTTGCTTCTGGTTCCTCTATTTGTGTGGATTGATTGAATAAATACATTGTGCGGATTGTTCGACGATTTATTGATCACTTGCAGCGCCTGCCTCATTTCGACCTCTATCACCGAGCTAATGAAATCATAGACGTGTTCCGTCGTTCATCGCAGCCGATTCGCGGGTCGGGACCATTTTAAGGGATTGCGTCGCGATCGTTCTCGGAATCGATCACGCAAGGCGCCGAAATGTTCTCAACAGCGGGTTCGCGGGCGAACAACGCGACCAAGATAGCCAAGATAGACCAAGATTAGTTTGTTGGAAAAATAAATTCACAATGATTGGGTCCGCAAAAAAAATTATTTACGAGGGGGTCCACGAAAAAAAAATGGTCAAGAGGGGAGCCGCGGACTATATAAGTTTATGAAGCGTTGATCTATGCAGGGAAGCTCTCCATCTCTGTCTTGAGCTATGCTACGTTCTCTCTCTGTCTCTGTCTGTCTCCGAGCTCAATGTACAAGAGTGCTCTTTCTGAATAAGTTGAGGGGGGATCGCAGGCCCTCCGATAGTACTCCTTTAGGGGTTAATAATTTCCAAGCATACATTCTGGCTTTAAAAAGTGAGCATTGAGGCGATTAATGAAATCCATCATAAAATAAAGCACCCTAACTGTATTAAATTTATAAAGATCATTAAGATTATTTTAACTTCTTTAATCTATTTGCGTTAGGTATGAATTTCTATATATAGCCCCAATAACAAAATCAACACTAAATCTGGCATATAAACTACGTTTTTATCCTGATTGAGTCCCTTCTCACTTGTAGAATTATCATATCTGGAATTGTGATGTATGAAAAAAAAAAATCAAAATGCGTGAGACTTATTAGCTCCTAAGAAAAGTTGATCTTATGCATTGTTTTTTATCCATTTTTGTTAACGGAAAATTTTAACTAAAATATGTGGTTGAGTGTTGTGTAATATATAATAAAATAGGCTTACTACAAATGTAGTAGTTGCTTTATGCTGCGTATAGACACACACCCTTTTCTTTTTGACCAACTGCCGGTTGGAGTTTCACTTTTCATAAGGTTCAGGCCAACTTACCTTTACTTGCCTATAAAAGGCTCACATTAAAAATATTTCACAAAAAAGAAACGGTTGAAGTACAAAATAGTTATTTTGTTACTGTCCATATTTAGCAATTTTTCAAGCTAAGAATAACAAATAATTTTAATAAAAAATAACAAATTAGAAAATTTATTCTTAACTTAATTTTCAAATAATAGTTATCCATGTTATTATGATAATAAATTACATTTGTATATGGCAGGGGATTAACATATAATATTTGCTATACCATGGTATTCTAGTAAAGCATATGCTTCTCTTATTAATAGGATGATCTTAGTTTGGTCATATTTTCTTAAAATTCCACGTCTGGGCTAGAACGTATTAAACTTTATGATATATGGATATTTCAACATATGTAGACATTATTTCGCCATATTTGGACCGTAATGTTTCCAACGCCTCTCCAAAATGGTATTCCTACTCGAAGAACTTTGCTCACGAGCGTTCATGATGAAATTCGTGGCTGTTGCTTTCAAACTTTCAGAAAACTACATGGAGTGCTCCGAAGAAACGATCTAAATTCTAAAAGAAGTGTTAAGGTTACTCAGAAACGAAGGACACTAATGCTTGTTTCAAATAACTTTGTTGCTGTAAGAAATGCAACTTTGCAGGCGTTGTTACTTAAAAAGTGTATTTTTTATTTTATTCAATAATTTTAACTAGCATCTGCATTATATGCCACCCTTCTTGCAATAAATGTTTCATTGTATTTGCATAAATCTCATTTAATCACTCTACAGACGCTATCTTTAGGGGCGCAAATCTCCCTAAGGCAGCCATAAAAAAATAATGATCCTCGCACATAAAGAAAGAAATAAAAGCAAGAAATCTGACAAACGTAAAAGGATTTACTGCTTATCTTCGATTCGCAAACTTCCAAAACTTATTGGTTTACGAACTTATCAGTTCAGAGTGGACGAGCCAAAAAAAATAGCTTCGCAAAATTAAGCTTTAACTACTTGAATTAAAAAGTTATTTCCAATAGATGGCTGGGCAGTCGATAAAAAAACAAGCGTTTTCTATAAATCAGAATAATTGTATTATTAAAACTTTATTGCTGACAATATTTTTCTTGGGCCCACTTATATAGATTTATTATAGTATTGCAAAATGTCTCAAGTATATGAAATATCGATATTCAAATTTAAAAAAACACAAATTTTCAGCTTAAAGCTACATTTCTCACGATTCACATAAATTCGGGAGCGGTGAAAAATAATTAAAACATTCTGGCAACTTCGCTGTATCTAACGTATTTTTTTCATCCCCTAACAACGTTAATTAAACCGAAGTTTTTAAGGCAACACTTGTCTACAATTGGCGGATCCAATATACGAACAAAAAGTAAAAACTCACTCAATGTACGAAATTATAGCTATTTCTTTCGTAAAAAGAGATATAACAATAAGAGAGGTCGCGTGTTGCAGACACAGAAGCATCTGGTTACATGAAAGGTCATTTTTTGTTCCTTTTGAAAAACCACCCGGTACGATCTTCAAAGCATAAATAGTAAACACGAAAGAAATTGTCCATGGAAGCCCTCTATTTTCATACTTGAATGAACTTCTTTCTACTTTGTAGTCGGTTGTATTATTTTATTTCGCAGTACCTTATATTGCCATTGAACCACAATTTGAACTATAGCAAAACTATGTTAAAATTCCATTCAGGATTTTATATTATCGATTAAATTATATTTCTAAAATCTGATAAAGTTGCTCAAAATAAGTATTTTAAAATTGCATTTTAGGATGGGTAAAAATATATTGCAAATTAAAAATTGCATCAAAATACTAAATTAATACAAAAATAATAGTATAGTCAAAGAGGAATTGTGTGCAAGAATCGGTAAAAAATAATGCTCTAATATTTTTACTCAACCATTCTACTTTACATGAACCAACACTGATTAACTCTGTCCGTTTTTATAATATATATAATACTATGTCTAATCCCTCTTTTCTTCATTATCGGTATGGCATCCGATCGCGAGGCGCTGATTCGTCATATCAGCGGTCCGAAAAGCGAACCGATTGTACATACAAACCTTATCGCCACTCCGTCCTCTTTTAGAGCTTTTTGCGGCATTTTCTATGATCTGCATGATCACGGAAGCAACGTAGCGTCTAAACACTTTCTGTCGTAGTTTTTTTTTTACCATAATAACCGTCATACGTTAGATAGGGTATTTTTGGGACTATATTTGTATATTATTTTAAACCATACATTATAATAGTATTTAATATATTGTATTTATAATAGTATTAGTTAACTTTGGTTAAAAATAAATTGGATTTTCGCGGCTTTTAAGTTAGATACTTGCCACGGGCGCTTCATACCCTAGTAACGGCTCTGCTCTCCCTGGTCTGATTTTAAACCATCAAACTTTAAATAGTAGAATATTTTGGTCTAAGTATTATATAGAACATCGTGTTTAAAAATAACGAACTCTGAATAAAATTTGTTTGAGTATCAACTACAAAATTCATCTTTATGCTATTTGTAACAGTACCTCCTTATGAAATTTGTTATAAGCGTTGATTTTGATGCAACTTCATCTTCGACTGAATCGCTCTCATTCGCTGGTTGAAATATTGTCCCACGTTATACTTCTCCCGATTTTAAATTGAATGTCCCGGTTAATCTTAAATTCAACGCGTCTCATAATTCTCTCTGATTTCATACAATACAATAAATAAAAATGCAATCCAAACTTAATTTATTTTATTGATTCATAGCAGTATCTGACACTTTTCCGTCATAATTTTTTTTTCCGCCAATACTAAAGCAATTTTATAGGACGCAATTATCATTGCGTTTTGTAGTGTGATTCTGTTTTATAGGAAATATTATGATGCACTCAATATATTTTCATAGACATAGATCACTCATGATCAAATTTCAGAAATGCATTTGGTTGGAATCCATTTAGTTTATTTGTTCTGCTGAATTGATGGTATACTTAAATTGTATTTATGTAAAACGGGATCCCTTATTGAATTTCGATATTACACAAATACTTTACTACGTGCCCTATGATATGAAGTTTAAGAGTTAAAAGTTAAAGTGTTGCCAAGATCTTGATAAGTTAATTTCGCTTTAATACTGGTTGGTTATATCTAAAAAGTCGGAAGATCCTATCATGAATAATTATGTGCACTTCTGTAACTTACGGAATAATTATACTAAGCCGTTTAAGAGTCTTGCTTTCTGGGCTAATGGAAATTCTTGCATTAACGTTTAATCTCATTCTTGAAATCTGCTAAACGAAAATCTTTCATTTTATTTGGATTTATTTTAGCGAGAGTATTTTAGAGTTCCGCCGAGTTAAAGCAAAGGTTCTATTTCGGCTTATTCAGGGGTGTAATTTTCGGCAAAACCCACGAAGCAAAAAGGAGTCATGATTGATGGTATTTGAATAGTTCATCTCTCTACCCTTCGATCTCTCTCCGGGGATCCCTAAAAACAAAATAAATGGACATTCGAATGAAAAACCGGATCTCGTCTCTATATTCACTTATGGCATAAATTATTTAAGATTTTTTCGCGCGTCTCTTTCGATGAAAATCTGCGGCATGAATACTTCGTTTGAAATTGAAAGGTGTCTTGATTTACGGGATAAAGTTCTTCGGCGAAATAAAGAAATAAATTTTCCTTCTTTTAGGTGAAATTTACGTTCGAGTCACCAGCACAAGGAAACAGGAACTACATTCCCGTGAGCGATCTCTACAGCCGCAACTTTACGGATCCGAATGGAGAATTCCAGCTGGAATTGACCATGGCCAATCTTCGGACAGTTTATGCAACCGAGTTCCGTTTACCCCCGACCATCTTCGGAGTACATCATTCTTCAGGTAATTAAGCAATATTTTTAGACGGCAAATTAAATAAATTCGCATTCATTTTACATCGTAAACGAGGAACGATCAAATGAAAATTACAGCCATTTGTATCGACCTTTTGAATATATATTCGAGTTTTTATTGGAGTACTTTTTTTGGGCTCAATATAAAATTTATTGTCAATATTGGGGAAAAATCCGATGGCAGGATATTCCCTTGGGCTTTCTAATATTAAATGAATCGGAAATTAATTTGTTGACCTTTATATTACGTTGCCATAGGCTTTCAAATATAATTGATTAAGCATATTCTAAAAATACAGCTTATAATGAACAATTATTTCTAATTTGATTGATCAAAATAATTAACAATATGGCTTTTGAAAACTTCATAAAGAAATATTTATATTCAGGCTTCCATATACAGTTTAACATTAAGTCCCTCACCTTCATCTATCAAAGAGATTGAGACAAAACTCCTGTTAGAAAGGAAAGTCTCGATCCATTCCATTTTTTATTGTCGCAAATAATTTCGCGATCAAACCACGTGACATTAAAATAACGGTATTTATTTTGAAAGATATTTTATGGTCGCAAATAAATCAATCATTAATACCTTCCAGTAGAATAGAGGTGGTTGAGTGCTTACTGAAATACTTGCTTTCTGTCTATTATATTTTATTTACGAAGAGGGAGCTTACAGCTATGAGTCTGCGGGAAGGATATCTTCCCGCAATTACGTCCAAAGGAAGACAGAAAGATGTCGTTATTAATCTGACAAATTGAATCTGCACATATCTACAGCGGTTTTGCATGGGGATCTAATTTCGCCCACACAACAGATTCTTATGATACAAATGAGTAATGAAAATATCATCGCAAATACATAATTCAATTTATTCATATGCGTTCATAAATTCGCCTTTTGAGTTTAAATATTCCAATACGAAATATTCAAAGCCGATATACTAAATCAAAATTCATTAGCGGCTCTCAGGGCTTAAACTAAATTATACTAATGGAAAATCTGCCATGTTTTCAGAGCAAAAACGTTTTTTTACAACAATGTTATATTCGCAAAATGTATGGATATAATTAAGCCAGCTTTTTAAGCCGAAAGAGTGTCTGGCCATGTTTTAAATTTGAACTGTTGTTTTTTCGGCGAAAACATTTACCTATCATCCAATCCTATTCTCCAAACAGCTCGTTTGTTGTTGTATGAATTTTTAATTAACTAAAAACGCTGTGGCCTTATGAAAACATTATTTTTTATAGTTATCGTACGCCGAAATACCTGGCTAAAGTAATGAATGTAATGATGAAAACAAATTGTTACAATCTGCCAGACAAAAATTTGTTCATCTCACACAGCAATACAAGGAAATGTTCCCTTACAAAGGATCTCAAAGTAGGGGAAACTGCTTGTTGAAATTTGTTAACTCTCAACAATATGAGAATATATGCGCAGGCGAATTCCATAACTCTTATGCTAGGGTGAGGTTTTTGATCCAATTAAAAGTTAAAAACTCGAACTTTCGACTTCATTTGGAGTTATTATTTCGAGCACACCTTTTCATATTCTTTTTGATGAAATTTAATTAAAAACCTGCATAAATGTCTACTCGAATCGGCCAAAAATTGATATAGTCAAGTCATCAAATATGAGATATCATTGATTGTCCTCTCAATTCCAAATTTTATGATCAATAATTTAATCATACCATGCAATCATCATCTGCTTATATCATAAAATTACTTTATGATTTTTTATGATCGATCGAAAATGACTGAATGTAGACTGCGTTTATTAAGATTTTAACCGCTTAGTCATTCATCATCTGATCGAAGATAATTTGGATACAATTATCTCAGATCTCTGAGTTAATCTTCTGTGGATCTATGCATTGAGATGAATCAACCAGGGCCGTAACTAGGGTATGATGCGCCCGTGGCAAGAATCAAAATTGCGCCCCCCCCCCCCACATTTTCGGACGGATATTTTCAATACATTTTTTAAAGGTGATAAAATAATGTTTAATATTTTGACATTATTTTATTACAACATTGCTACATTAAAAAAAGTGCTAATGTTAGTTAAAAACAAAATGGCGTCGTTATAAGATATTTCATTAGACTGTTTTTTTTATTGATATCAAGAATTTGTCGGATTTTTTCTATTGATCTGAAAACAATTTTTTTTTAATTTTTATTATGTGCAGGAGCAGAATATACCTATAAAAGTATATAATTAAAAACTAAGTAGTTTTTTTAATTAAACTTTTATATATTCTTGACAAATTTTACCCACAATTTTACAATATTATAGTGAGAAACCACCTAAAACTTCAGCCGGGTCAGTCAAAAACAGCCGTTTTTGAAAATGCAGTTTCGAGAAAATGTCATTTAACTCATCGATGCACAGTTACCGTCAAATACCGTCATGTGTTAGCAGATAATACCTGCTTATTGCGCCAGAATAAGTTCATGCATACCGTCTTCGCCGACACTTCAAATCTTATCTCACACCGACGAAACTCATCAAAATGAAAACAAACTTAGGTGGCTCAAAAACTCTCAAACTTCTCAAAATAAGATAAATTAATTTTGATAAATAATTGGATTTTTGCGATATACCGACTTGAAGTACATACATATTATAAACATCAAGTACTAAAGTAGTAAAAGTTTTATCGCATTCTACTTCCAATATATTTTACTTTGGTCTGTTTTTATGCGGATCTTTTTTATGCGATTTTGATATTATGCCATTTTAAAAAATAATGGAACTTATCCCTCATTTTTCTATAAAGAACAAAGCTTTTTTATGCTAATACGCATAAAAAAGTCTAAAATTGTCGGAAAAATATATTTGGGAAGAAATGACTATCGGCGAAAACGAAGAATTAAATTTACAAAACATTAATACTTTACAGTCCGGGCGTTTCGCGCTAAGCTTCGCTGAAAGTTCGGGCGATTTCGTAAGAAATTCATGAAACTCTACTTCTTTCGTAAAATTGATATAATTCTTAAACCAGCCAATAGATTGAAACGAAATTTTAGTGGTGCCTACAAAAGAGCTTACTGCACAGATATATTTAAACAAAACAGAGGATTTCAATGTATGGTGCGTGTATCAGCGCAACAAAATGCAAAAAGTAACTTTTTGATTTGAATTATATAAAAAGGCATTTATCAAATGACACCCAAACACATGAACAAAAAATAAAGGCAACATTTAGTTAGTTCATCGTTCTATTTAAAAATTATATTTGAATTGTGTATTTTAACACTGAAAATTGGCAACTAAATTGAAATAAATTAAAATTGTAGCAACAGTACCAGACTTTTAGATAAAAAGATGATGAATAATATCATCAAAGCTTCAGTTTGAAATGGAAAGAAGATGTGTCCCAATTATTCCGACTGATATGCTATTTGTATTGAAGCGCGTGCAGTTTCCGGTGCGAGCATCAACAGAGTACAGGGAAACACAGGGCATGCGTGCATGCTTCTCACATGGACAGCTGTATGTGGGCTGCTCACGCCCAAATCATTTATTACCAGACGCTACGCACCATACGGATTTTTTTTAAGCATCCAAGAGCACTTCATTAGCACGACATGAACGCGATCTTTAGGACGAGAAAAAAGATAGGAAGCCTCCTATTCGACAAAAAGAAAAAAGTGAAAAACGAAAATCAGGGGGTTTACGAGATCGAATACGCAGCCTGCATCATGTCGTACATTGAACAAACCAATAGATAGATCGCCCACAGGGTGAGAGGATATCAGAAAGCAGTTTTGCAATTGGATTACAAATCAGCAATAACCGAATATGTTACGAAGAACGATCATCACATCAATTTTGCGGCACATAAACTATAGCAACAGTCAAAAACTTCAGCATCAAAATTACAAGAGATCAAAAAACGAAGAAACTCTGCAATCAACAGACGATATGACGGCACTAGCATTCCTAGATTTTGGCTACCAATTTTACCGAAAATTAAAGCACCAATGACCAGCTAAAAGATCTGAAAGTGTAAACAATCTCCAATAAAGACCGCAAAGCAACGGCAATGGACGAAGGATGCTCACAAGGAGCATAGAAGTCAGGCATTTATTTTGATAATTAACGAGCACCATTCTTATCGCTGACCATTTTTTTATTCCCCCTTTCTACTTCTTCAAAAGTAAACTGACAGATTTGCACAGCAACTCATTCCTTTTATTTTCGCAACACAATAATAGGCAAAAATAATTAAGCAACAGCAAGCAGATGCTATGCGTGTTGGACATAAGAAATTGAACATTTTTTTATTGTTTTTTTTTTATTAATTTGGACGTATGTATTATGTTTTAATGCACCTATATCTTGAGTCATATAAAGGCAATTCAAACAGAATACTCGCGCGCTAGTGCAACCATCACGACGAGCGCGTGGGAGCGGGGCGCCGCCCGGGGGCTCTGCCCCGAGAGCGCCCCCGCTCCGACGCTTTACATCAAGAGAAGCCAACTTTGGTGAATAGATGCACCATTATTTTCCAGCACGATAACGCGCGACCTCTGTTAACGAAATTGAAAAAAATTGCATTGAGAAAAAAACCGCAATAAATTGTAAGAACATCTAATATTGACATAATTTACATTTACTTACTTATTAGTGTTTCTCGTGTATTTTTCGTTTGGACGAAAATGAGGCAGGGGCGCACTGGCCGAGGGGCGCACTGGCCGAGGGGCGTAGGTGGTGTTGGTGCTGATGAAGCAATATAAGGAGATGATACAACGAGCGCCGAAACACTTTTTTTCGGGTATCCAAAAATGACTAATCGGGTCGACACTTAAAATTCTTACGAGCTTCATCGGAAACACTGATTATCCATAAAATTGGATCACCGCTAAAGTGGAGATAAAGCATCGCTAATCAATTATTATATCATGTTGCTTTGAATTAATGACATCGATGGTGTTATCTATCTCGAGCCAATTATGAGTAATGAAGCAAGTATGTACATATTATCTCCAAACGAAGAATCGGGAACCCCATGAGAGATATCGAAAATGACTCATTGCGAATCTTATGTCAATTTACGTGTTAATGCATTTAGAGTAAAATGGTCAAGTAAAATAAAAATCACGTACAACTCTCTCAATCGGGTCGGTATCCTGCGTTTTGCGCCCCAATCCCTGTTGCGCCCGTGGCAGGCGCCTGCTTTGCCACGCTCTAGTTACGACCCTGGAATCAACTGACGTTTCATGACATTGATAAAATATATCAATGATAATACGGAAAGAGATGTTTTTCTGTTTTATAAATACATGAAAATAAGGATAAGTGCAAATGACGTGATGCAGCTACAAATTTTGATCATAAAATGATTGGCACTGTATAAATTGATATTCATCTTGTAAGATGCCATATCCATTATTAGATCTATGCTATCTCCATGAGATACTTTTCTTGGGGGGGGAAATCATCTATCGGTGTTCCAATACCTTCCACATACGATTATAATAGGATTACTAGAATAGAAGTTTTATATAACAAAGGATCTACGAGTGTTATATAAAATTGTGTAATAATTGTTATGGAATCTAAATATGTCCAAACTATTTGCCGGCACTTGGAAAAATTGTTAATTAGTAAATTGAGTGTATGGGTGCCAAATAAATTTAGTGAAGACTATAAAATTGAGTCATTTTTAAACAGAATAATTACTGGAGATGAAAAATGATAATTTTGTACGCAAAAGACAGTGGCTTGATAAATATTAACCACCTTTACTGGTTCTTAAAGTCAATATTCATCGATTTTTTTATTGTGTGTATGGTGGGATCGTTGAGGCATAATCCACCACGAGCTTTTAAATTGAAATGATCAGTGCCGATAAATACACTCAACAGCTACAAAGTGTTCAAGAAAAATGCCCTTCTCTCGTCAATCGGAAAAACATCATGCTCTTACAAGATAATGCAAAAACGTATACAATAAAGTTGACCCAGCAAAAGATTCTGGAATTTGGGTCATCTGTTTTAACACATCCGCCATACTTCCCGGACCTTGTCCCAAAAGTATTGATAAGTAAAATGGGAGAACGTTATCACTAATAATGGTAAATATGTAATAGAGTAATATTGCTTTGTTATATTATGAAAGCTGAATAAATGTTTGAAAAAAAAATCGGCAATTATTTATGACTCAACCTGATATACTCCAAAAATTTGGAAAAAACTTCCGAAAAATGAATATATTCAACAATATTCCAGGTTTAATTACAATATGAGATTTTGGATTCTAAATTGCAATATCAAACTTCTCTTCGTAAATCTGCATTCAGTTTGTTTCGTTTCATGAATCAAGATAAAATCTGGGAGTCGCCTAAATTCATAGGTATATTTATGAATTGTAATCAACCACAATGTTTCACATTTCAGCATAATCATAGATAAGAAATCTTTGAATTTATTTGACATATTCAGAGCATGGTTTAGGTCCAGACCATATATAGTTTATGCATAAAACCACTCTTTGATTGCTTGTCAAATCTTAGAAATATCAGATATTAGCATTTTTTTAAAATCTGATTTGCCTAATAGAGCCTACTAAACATTGTTCAATCTGTTGTTCAGATCATAAATCTATCCATTTTCGAATGTAATATTACTTTTGTTGTGGGGTAC
The DNA here is from genome assembly GCA_008973525.1 of Stenopsyche tienmushanensis. NCBI lineage: Eukaryota > Metazoa > Arthropoda > Insecta > Trichoptera > Stenopsychidae > Stenopsyche > Stenopsyche tienmushanensis. The sequence goes on from WACJ01000518.1 coordinate 121,519, forward strand.
GAACACTAATCTGACATTTCCTAGGGGTGTGCAGCATAGAAAATGTTTGCAGCCCCGGGGGTAGATAGTTAACGTGTCTAAGAGTAGGGTCAATGGGATTAAACGAAGAACGATACCAGAGTGATGTAATTTCGGAAGTTTGTTGACAATTGCTTGCAGCAAAATACGAAGAACGTATGCTTAAATGTATCAAACTTGAAGACTAACAACAACCTTATAAAAGGTTCCTTGGAAATGCAAGTAAAACTTAATTCCGTTGTGTTAAATACCTATTATAAAAATATTTAATTATTGGTTTATACGTGGATAAAATGAAATTAAAGGTCTCATCAGGATCTTAATTTTTATTATCGAGGTTTTAAATCAAGCTCTAGAGTCAGATTGATTGATCCAATAAAAAGACAATGCATTGGGTATATCTAATCAATGAAGATTTAATGTAGATAAGATTGAATAAAGCAAATGTCAAGCTACCAAAGTACATTATTTTGTTTGTATTACATTATAATATCAGATATTTCATTCAAACAACACTAGATGGTGTTGTTTTATCATTTTTGACAATTTATGCATGGATGGAAATTGTATGGGATTACATTGTGCAACTTTATAATTAGTCAATCAATATAAAATGTATATAATATGTTTCATTAAGATTTAATTCAAAAAAAATCGGGTATTCGATCGCGTTGAGCTATTTTTTATTCCGATATTTCGGACCACCCATCGGGTCCATTTTCAAGGAATAACTGCCGTTGTTGTTGTTTTGGTTACGCTCCTGGTAACCATCCTCCGTCCATGGACCCGATGGGTGGTCCGAAATATCGGAATAAAAAATAGCTCAACGCGATCGAATACCCGATTTTTTCTGAATTAAATCTTAAATATGACTCGCGTAAATCTAAAAAACTCAATTATGTTTCATTATTCAATAGAAAAATCGGTCAATTCAATGTAAAAATTATTGTTAATTCATAGTTTATCGTATAGGTCAACTTCTTAATAATCTAATACTCATTTTTATAATACCATATTGATCTAAGTCTTATCTATAACAGATTACTTTATTGTTATAATGCATTAATTTTTTTCAAAGATAAGGATTTTTTTATATGCTTATCTGATATTAAAAGACTTTGAACGAGTTCAAAAATAACCGTTGTTGTATTTGCAATGTCTCCAAGCTAATTGAAATTAAAAGATTAAGCGTTCATTGATTCTGAAAATTTAATTGGGTTACGCAAAAAAATAATGGAATACTTAAGCCCTCCGTCTGTACGTCGTCTACAACAGAAATGGCTGTCAACGCGACCCTTCCACACTCACCATTCTAAATGTAAAGGTCAGCGTCGCGAAAACAAAGCCCTATTAAATTTCATTAATGAAAAGCCTGTCTAGCTGAGTTTGATTCCAGTTGGGAAAAGTCAATGACTCATTACGTTTGAAGACCTACTTCATTTTTCCAGATTTATGACCCCTTTTCCCGGTAAAAGAACAACTGGGGTGACGCTAACGGCCACTCGATAAAGGCTTTCAATTCCTATAAAATCTTAATTATAGACGAAAGGCTTTTCGTGCCTTTTATTGGAAATTATATTTGTTAATTTTGCTACGAAATGTATATCATGCTTGTGCTATATGGACATGAGGTCAAAGATTTTACCACCTCGTTTATGATCAGCGTAGACAATTACGTACAAAGTGCGATGTTTATCTCAAATATTTGATTCAAAACAATTCATCAAAGAGATTGTTGACTTCTAATATTATTAAGCGTTAATATTAAGGTAGTAAACTGAAGATACTAGCAAATTCGTACAAAAAACAGAACAATAATAATGTACAAACATTTCATATTACTGCCCAAGAACCATTTAGCACAAACAATTCATACTTACAATTATTCATTCAAATTTGACCACCTTTTAGACTTGAAATTCACACTCTGGTTTAATATTCATGATTTGGATTGTTCATTAAAATACGGAGAAGGAATAATTTCACATCATATTTATGAGTTTTGTTCGCTGAAAGCTTTAAGCAACATAATATGATTTAATTATGTATATAACAAATTTATGTATTATATTGTATAAACCAAAAATATTTTTTAAGATCAAAACTGAATCTTTGCTGTCAAAGTTGAAATCTGAGTCTTGTAATAATGTAACAATACGATTGACTAGTTATGACGTCTTCTTGTATAATATTATATGATTTATGGAATCGATTTCGGACTAAAGTACAATTATTACAATTCTCTGGTAATAGGCAAATTACTAGTGTCTCGCAGTTGGAACCTCTCTAGTTTTTATAGACCCCAAATGCCTTCTTTTACCTTTTTGGACCTTCTGATCTAATATTAAGCAAATCAGAAAACATCCAACCAAAATATACATATACACACAATCAAATATTTGAAAGAATAAATACCAAAACAGGTCGGAGTCGCAAAAAAATTTGCTAAAAATGATTTTTTTGTAAATGTAAAATACTAAACATTTACTTGAAAATAAAAATATCTTCTTTGCATTAAGCTAAACCATTTTTATATATACTATAGACTTTCAAAAACCCAAATATTACAAATAAAAGTCGGCTTTATTTTAAATTCAAAATACTAATAAATTAGTAATACTTTGTCTAAAATGCGTTATATTTATCAAAATGAAAGCTGCAAACTCTCCATCAATTTATTATTCAAGATTTATATGAATTATTTATAATCAGTGATTGTATTATCAACTAATTATGAAATAATATATACATTTGAGAATTCATTGCTGAATAATTCATACAATTTTAAGGGCATAGAGATTTCATAATATTTTTACTGCCCTCTACTTAGGGATGTAATTTTTTTGTTGTTGATAAAGCCGGAAAAACTGTATTACTATCGCATCAATCATATTTTTTGCTCCACTCTCACCGCAGAGTTCTTGTTAAAAATGGTACGAAAATATTTCTTTTATCCCCAGTCCGCAATAGGCGCGTCTATTAATTTATTATAATAGTTGTACAGAATTGCTCTAAAATCTGGTAATAAATTCTGCACTGAAAAGAGCATTATTCATCCGCTCTTAAGCGACGAGTCAACTTTTTAATGGTTTGTAATTATGAAAAATTGCTCTATCATAAAACAGCCATACTTTTTCTACTACATTTTTATAATGCCAAAACAGATTGGAAACAATAGCGTCTACTTGGAAGTTTTAATGCTTTTATAAATTTAATTACCAGCCCTTAAATAAGCCCCATTAAAACGAACAATCAAAACAAGCTCACTCAATGTTTAAGCATCTCTTCCTTTCTGAGAATGATCATTTTTTTTATATTTTACAGCTCATCACAGGCAATCTTCGACGACGAGCACTTCGCATGGAAAACACAATGGATCGAAGCTGGAAACGACATATTTTACATTTGGCGGATTCGACTGGAATTTGACGCTCTTCCCTAATGGGAAAGACATGAGTAAGTTCGACATATTTCATTATAAAAATAATAAAACACAGATATAACGTACGTGGAAGAATATATTCCTGGAGGGTTGTATTTCCATTTTTATCTCGAATTACATATCAATCTTTGTTAGCCATTGTGAATTCAAGACATCGACTACTGGTGTATATCTTGTATTGGGTCATAAGTCTTATCGCAGACAAGTCGAGCTAGAGACTTAAATGTTGCTTTATGGTTGGACAGCGAAATTCTAAACACCTTCTTATGTACTGTATGGAGGATGTTGAGATATAAAATATATGCTTAAATGAATCCTTGTATAGAACAATGTTTTATACAAAAATCTATTAATTTCATACAAGAAAATATAGCCTAGTGACTTTATATAAAACCATTTTAAATCTATTGCATTTTTTGAAGTATTTTATTATATTTTTTACAGTTATATTTTTCATTTCAGTTTTCGTTATATTGGTTTGGTTTCTTTGTATTAGTTTTTGGTTCAACTATTCAAATATTTTGCCAACAAACCTGAGTAATTTTGACAATATGGAATTATGAGGCTTCCGGAAAGATGGAGAAAGGTAATAGAACAGAATGGATCATATATTATTCAATAAATTTTGAAGTAATACAAATTATTGTTTATTTTTTTCTTAATATGAAAACGAAAGAAACTTATGGGACACCCTAATATATACCTTTCTGTACCATTCCCAATAAACCAGAAATCTATCCCCTCCACAAATAGTTAAACAATATTTTATAAGGTCCTAATTATTATAATTAATTTCAAGAAAATATTTTAGCGATTTTGAAGATTTAAAAAAAGATATATCGAAAATATCAAAAATTCGAGGGATTCGTAATAATAAGCATTCTATTTTGAAAAAAATGAAAATTGGCTATGTATGTTATATTTTATGTTTAATCTTGAAAATTCGTACTTTTAAAAGTAATTAATGTCCATGTTATTCAAATTATATTTCACATAATTCGAAGCATCTGCAAATAGTAAAATATATACGGAACCCATTTAAATATTCCAAAGGAATTTGTGAGCCTTGACACGGAAATTTTGAAAGATTTTAATGCTACTATGCACATTAAACAAATTTGCATAATCTAGATATATCACGAAACGTACTCTATCTTTGTGCAAACTTGGAGTCACGGGATAAATTAAGATGAAAGGATATAATGCAATTTACAATTCGCATAAAAGTTCCCCTCTCGCAATTACTCATAAAATTTACGACTTTGCCGATGTAATAATATTTTGATATGTTAATTCTTCGAAATGGCTTCTACTATTTCCGTCGATGCTTTGCAGATTGTACGCAGAGGAGGCTCTTCCTTTGTGATATGTAGAGATACGTGATTATCGCGTTTTGCGATAAATGCGAAATAGAAGCGATAAATGCGATAAATGCGAAATTGTTGCGAAATTGTTAAAATATGCGAATAGATGCGAAATTTTATTAAAACTGATTTCCAAATATCGTTTATCTTGAAAAATAACTAAGATAATCTTCCCAGACTCTATGCTCAACTCTTGTCCATAGTCTATGATGTCACACACTTAGGTTGGTACTTGTTTTGTGTCATTTGCGTAGTTGTGATGTTAACGCACGTATCGTAATCATTCATAACATTGTTTAAATATACTACTTGGTGAGTTTTTTTTCACAATTTAAATAATGTCACGTTTTAAAAATTATCCAACGTTTGTTAATCAATAAAATATATGTTTTAGTCTCAAGAATATGGGTCGAGTAAATGTCGGTATTAAGACTTTGACGTACACAGCCGTCAAATCCCATCATGCGTCAGCAGATAATACTTGCTTTTTGCGCCAGATAAGTCAATGCATACCGTCTTCGTGGACACTTCAGCGGCTCAAAAACTCTCAAACTTCTCAAAGAATTGAAATGAGGCAGATAACGCTACTGTCAACAATAAATGTCATTGATTCAAAACAATAATAATTGTGTGTTTTAGCGATGGTTTAACTCCAATTTTACGTTCATAAATTACGAAAATCGTTATTCCAGACGTGTGCGTCAACCAGTTAAAGAGAGAGCTACAGCTTACAAGGCAGATGGATTTTATGTGAATGATAAAAATATTTTAATGTGCAGGCATTGCAATTGTCAGTTAGATTGGAAAAAGAAAGACAATTTAACAAAACATATCCAATCAAATGGACACAAGAAGAAAGCTTCGACACCTGCCACAAGTAAGACTCATCAATTGACAATAGCAAATATAATAGATAGACGACAAGAAAAACCGATATTCATTAAAAATACGGTTAGCACGTGTCTCAAAGCCAACAAAGCCCCTGGAAAGTTGAACCATCCTGCGGTGAAAGAATGTTTTTGGAAATATGTGCAGGGATCCAGTGATTTGCTATGTGCAAATCAATTAAGAAGAACGTATGTTCCATTATGTGGAGCAGATATGAAGAAAGAAGTCATGGAGAAAATTAAAAACATATCTATCATAATAGTGGTCGATGATACTTCAGACAAGATGGGGCGCTGTGTTTTTGCCGTTTTATTTAAAACAGTGCTACCTGCCAGTGAACAAAATGTCTACTTGGCATCATGTAATTTTTTGGATGTAGCAAATGCTACTACATGTTCGCAAACAATAGTAAATACTCTCAAAGAATATGAAATTTCATATTCGGACATATTAGGATTTGTCTCGGATTTGGCGCCCTATATGATTGCGTGCCATAAAAGTCTCAGTGTTTTAATTGGAAATAAAATGCTACATTTTAAATGCTGGGCTCACAAAATTAGTTTAGTGGGAAAACCACGAAGAATTCGGCAATGCAGCCATTTAATCAATTTGGTGTCCTGCAAATAGTGTTGATGTAGAAAGGTTTTTCAGTTCATATAATTTAATTGTGAACGATCGACGTACTAGATTGAAAGAATCGTCAATAGAAACATGCTCGATGATAAATTTTAATAATTATGTAAATTTAATTGATGTTTTTCTATTTTTAAATAATTTCAAATGTTTTTTACTATATCTGTATGTATATTTTTTGCAAATTATGTTTAAATTAGACTATTTAACTTCAAATTTGTGTTTAAGAAATAGATGCTAAATAGATGCTAAATTTTGTTATTTTATTTGCTCCAAAACGCTAAATTCAAGAATATAAACGCTATTTTTTTTTAAAATAGATGCTAAAAACACGTATCTCTAGTGATATGCAATAGCTCCTTCAGTGGCGTTTTTCTTTGCCAACACGTAATCTTATTTGATTTGTCAAGTTTTCTTCGCGCAGCAGTCGGAGTTTCCTCAATGCAGGCCTTTTACTTGTTTGATTTTGAATAATGCTTTGGCGAGAACGTCTCGAGATTCATTCAATGTGGCATTGAAAAGCTGCAAAAATACAAAGAAGACACACTCGCCTTTGATGCAGAATTGTAATTCGCTTATCATCGACAATAAAAAAAAATTATCACACAATAAACACGCCTAGACAAACATAAGATTGTATCGATGCTTGTTAATCTTGCTTAATTAATATTTTTGACCAGATCCGAAATTAATCACGATCTCTCTTCCAATAATAACATGATCGATTGATTTAGGACCTGTGTTAATTGCGATTGTTTCAAATCTATGTGATAAATGTTTCTTTTTAATCAAAAACTGGATAGTTGTCATTTTATAGGATATCCATTATCTTTCAAAATTCTTTTATAGGGAAATAATCATAAATTGTTTACATTGCGTGATTGATAAAGATCAAAGAAAATTATAGCTGCTTACTGTTTCCGTAGTATAAGTAAGCATATAACAATTCAAAATATTTTTTTGTATCATTTTATTCCTTCGATACAACCATCGAATTGAATCTTCGTCGTGTTTTGTTATCATTTTACAATGTAATATTTCCTCTATTATCTTCGTTTTATTGATGTCAATTGTAAAGACACGAACAAAGCATTAGAATACGATATATTTCATATGTATATCTTGGTTTTTTATTAGGAATTAATCCTAATATCAAATATCTTTATGATTGAAATCACTTATTTGTGGTAAAATGATCTTTTCTAAAAAAATTCTAACTTATTTTGCGTCATTGTTAATTTTTGCACCTAGAAAGCATATGAAAGCCATTTGATAGTTCTGTTTTTTAATAATCATGCACGCTTATATTGCTCAAATTGATTAAAAACAGTCCTAATTCGTACTTAAAAATTACTATTACAACGTTGTAAACATGGTTTTTTTTGTCAGTAGACTATTTTAATACAGGAGGCAGCGATATTATTTGTGTAGTTATTCCTATAAAATTGATTTTTTCAATAATAAATATATGTACTTAATATTGTCATACTTTGAAAGTTGCAATACTTCAATCAAGTTCCCGCGCTATAACTTTAGCCACGTCTACTAAAGCCCTTGCCACCTTATATCGAAAAAAGACTATGTTAATTTTACAATAATTAACATACACGACTTGTAAACTGAAAAGCATCTTTGTAGATTTTAATTTAACACCGGTATTCAGGTTTCGAAAATTATTATTATAGCTCGGTAGACTGTAACTTTCCTGATTTACATCGTATAAATACAGACTGAAACAAAAATTAGCTTTGGTACAAATGGCTGCAAAATTTTGGTCTTTGCTCCCTGTACTATTTACAATGGTTATAATTATTAGAATGAATCCAAAGAAGGTGATGTTGTGTATTTGATAAGATTGAAGGCGGTTTCTATATACGGCTGGAAATAAGCTGTTATAATTATCCAAAATGAAGTAATCTCTTTGCAACAATAAATTAAGACTGATCATGATCGAAATCCCATATTTATTAATTATTAATTTTATTTCTTGTTAATAAATAAATTGGTTGAAATCATTCTTAAAACGTTTAAATGTGGCCTAGAATATCATATAACTAAAATTGAACCATACGTCTGACTCATGTTTATCATATTTGTGCCGATAAATGCATCACAATCCTTCTGGTATTCTATTAGACCAATTTAAAGTATAGTCATTTTTGTATTGTATTGATCCAATGCAAAGTTGCTGTTGTGCGCGTGCGCAAATTACGCTTGTCACGTGAGCTGATCGCAGTCTAATTACGGCCCTTTTATGCGCAGGCGTGAAGAAATATGACACAGGCGCGTAGTTGCAAAAAAAATATTTATCATGATTTAATAAGCTCTGCAATAGGATTTTGAATCTGACACCATTGGGAGCAAGGGATTAAGCCATCTATGCCTTGGTCATGCTTGAGGAAGAGGCTCACTACCGCGAAGTCTCGCAGTTGGATCTGTTAATTTTTGGATGCCACTAATGAATACTATGAATTTAAATTAAATTTTAAAGAAATTTAGGGGGGAGGCTAAATTTCCTAATAAGGGAACTTCGTCGCAGCTACAGCTCTGCAAAATAGCGCTTCTAGTTGGGAAATGCGATCGAATAAAAACATCCTGGATGTGCTGCAACTCCTGGACAGCCCAAACAGTGCTCTATAACATATTTTACCCGGAACTGTCGCATGCTGCACTGACGGAAGTGTATCAAAGCTCTCCCGTATAAAGAGACGTACAGGAAGAGAGGAAGAGCTGACGCTTGACAGCATCACTGCATTTGTAGAAGCGTCACGCCAGCATGTTGCCATGAAAGCAGATGGCTCTCCTCTGCCTGTCTGTACCGGCATCATCTCTCTAAGAGAGATATTTAAATTCTCGCACTATCATGAACTGTCTTCCCTCGATGAATACGGATGGGATAAAATCCGGAGCCTTCCCAATTGCCGTCTCTCTAAATTCTAAGGAGAGATCGTCGATCGTCTAATAGATCTGGCGAAATAGAGCCTCCCTTTCTAACTTCGCACCCGGTGCTGAAATAACTCGACAGATGCTCATCCCAATGGACTGTTTAGCAGTTCCCACAAGATCAACTGACCAACAGGTCGACCAGAAGAGAGGGGACGCCTCTCTTCCTCAGCTTGTCCCAGAATAGGATCCGGTCAATACGATCAAAAGCCTTGTTCAGATCGAGAAAGCAAGCATAGACGATTAACCTTCTGTTGGTGTAATACCTGATGACTTGCTTGAGCGTGTAAATGACCAAACTAGTAGATGTGTTATTGGTAGACAACCTTTGCATTAGGGTGCATTCTGAGGGGGCTGATCGCCCTAAACTTCCCCCTTCCAATATATATTTTAAACTCATTCAACATAGCATTTTGTTGGTGTATTTTTATTTTGATGAACAAATTTTCAAACTATATGTAACAATAAATAGTTCAGAGTCTTTGGGCTAATGACGCAGATCATTCGATTGAAATTTCCGGCTTATTGTTGGCATGCTCACTAATTTCTCATTGTTCTCGGGATTATTAATCTCGTGCTCTAATCAGTCTATATTCATCATTCTCATATATTCATATTTTCATTGTGTGATCCAATTTAAGCCAGACAGAAATAATATTTTTAATAGATGTAAATTCATCGTTAGTCTAACCGCATAATTTCAAAGGTCTTTTAAGGCTTTGAGAATTGTATGAATATCCATATTAACATTAGAAATTAATTTATTAATTAGGAAGATGATAAATTGCCATAGTTTATTCCCACAGTTATAGATAATATTGATTGAATTATAATCCCTTAGGAAATCATGAGGTTTAATGAATTATTTTATCTCTAAATGGTTTTCAGAAGCCCAATATTTTCTTATGCTCTCAAATTCAGCAAACATTTTTAGCATAAAAATATTATTAATATTATAGCGTGTTAATATATTTATACAAAAAGCTTCAATTCTGGTATCGAGTATTCTATGAAAACGCTTTGGGGTATAAAAATATATGCATAATCTGTTTTTCGGTTGAAAAGCGTGAATGCTCTTATTAATCCCGCATAGAATGAATTAAACCCATCTACCCGAATATACACCATCAAATCGGGAAGCAAAGAAAACATATTATCTTCTTTGTTTGCTTTATAATTTTGTGTGTGGCTTCATTTTGGCGGTTCTAAAAAAAAGAGCCGCAAAATGGATTGATTAAAAATATTACCAATTTATATGCAAATGCGAATTAACGCCCTCGAGATAAATTAATTAGCTGTAATTAGATTGTCAGTTTTGAACTCATTATCCCAACTTAGTAATTATTTAAATCAATTACGTAAGTAATGTCGACCAAAGCTGGGAATTGAGACCGAAACACCAATTGTGCCAAGAGTTGGCCTTCGCATTTATTTAATGTCCAAATTAGGGGGACGTTTAACGATTTCGTCGCTTCGAAACAATACAATTCGATGTCGAAGTCAATTCCCTTAAATTAATTATTTAAGGCAGCTTAGTATCTTTAAAATACATCCTTAATAGTCGATCGATCAGTAACATAAGGGTTTGTTTTAGAGTAGCTAAATGGATTCCTCATATACAAAGTTAATCGCTCGTTTATCTTAAAAATTTGAATCACTATGAAAAACTGTGATTAACTTTAACATAATTTGTGGTTGTATCATAAGAAAATCATATACACTTATTAAGCTAAAATTATTAAGCCAACGACGTCATACATTGAACAATATTATCTTCTTTATGATCCATTGAGGCGGCTATTGGGGCTTTTAATTATGTTTAAGGGTTGATTAAAATCTTCAGTAATTTCAAAATATTCGAATATATGTTTGACATCGTACAATCCAAGAATGCCCAAATATATTTGATAATATCAACGATCGAATATTTACTTTTTTATACGTTCTCATGGATACAAAAATGATAGGCAACAGTCGACAGATAGCATAGTTAAGCTTTAATTCGAATATTATATGCAAATATATATCTGAAACGTTATTTTTTCGGAATAAAACCGATTTGAAAATATCGGTTTTTTCGGTTCGGTTGATTTTGTGTTGACATTATATGTAATATTCGTCATTCTTATTATATGCAGATTTTTTTTATTGTATTAATCTGATAATACTGAAACCTTTACTCTTTGTTCATCCTGTTAATTGTCCTGTTAAATTAACACTTTAGATAATATTGTTATCAACCCAAATTCCGACTTGCAATCTTAAGTCGTTATTATGTGTTTTGTTGAGCTTAGCTCTTCCTGTATATTTGCTATGTACCCAGACTGGGACTCCCAAACTTTCAACCAAAAAGCATCAAGTCAATATCCTTTAGTTTAATAAATTATAATATTATATAATTCCAGTTCTAAATATTATACCTTCAATTGTTTATTTATATTATATTTGCCAATAGGGCCGTAACAATGGGGTGTCAAAGCAGGCGCCCGCCACGGGCGAAACTAGGTTTGGGGGCGCAAAACGCAGAATACCGAGAATTTAAACACTGATTAAATCTATTCGTTTTTAATAATATATACTAAGTTGTCTGATCTCTCTTTTCTTCATCAACGCCTAAACAGTGAGCCGATACAGTTGGCATAAGCCCGCAATAAAATAATGACAACAATATTGCACGACCGATTGTAAACTCTAAACGACCCACCCAATCAGTATTTTTCGGACAACTTCGTTTTATAATGAGAGTTCGTAATCGTTCTGTAGATATGTTCGGGTAGGGCGTCCGATCGCAAGGCGTTCATGTATCATGTTAACGGTTCGAAAAGTGGACCGGTTGGACACAGACCTTGTGGACCATCCTCTTTTGGAGCTTTTTGCGGCATTTTCTAGGATAAATGTGTACCTGGGGCCTTCTATGATCTATACAACCACGGAAGCCTTTTTGTTTTAAGTTAAAAAATTTAGCTAGTTTCTCCCCTGCGCGCAGAGTGTAAGTGGCTACTTAAAGTTGAGAATGAGCATGTCTCAATGGGGCCCAAGTTAGATACTTGCCACAGGACACTGTTTGTCATCTATATAATAACTCTAAACTTCTATACCGTAATCGAACCGATATAATTGTATGGAACTGAACCGAAACGTAAACTGAAATTTATTGGCTTGGCTTGTGAAGGTCTTTAGTTAGTTTATAAACCTAGCTACCACATTTAAAAAAATATATGTACGTAATGAAAATTATGTTAAATGGTTGGCAATAGTATCAAAATAGAACAAAAATGTCATCGATCTTAGTAGGAGAATTTTTTAATAAAATATGTTCTTCTAATTTAAAATTAATGAATTTGATTTGATTGATGATATTTATTCTGAGCTAAAATTTTCATATCAAATTTAGCAGTCCATTTTGAAATACTTAAAACTGAATAACCTCGAGGCTGTTTCTTATAGCTTAATCAAAAATTTGAATAAAATCAAATATACATGATTACTAAACCACTTTAGAATTGAACACTGATTATAATATTTAATTGATGGAAATCTATAGGATAATTTTCATAAAAATAATAATAAGAAAATATCTTTAATCTCGGTGTAACCTGGAAACTGATTCCGGAAAAATCAATTCACCCCACAGGTTAAACGTGCCCTATACTTCAAAGGATAGAGCATGCGCCCGGAAAGCAAAAGGTCATTGGTTTGTTCCCAATTAAGGTGAATTGTTATTTTTTTTATTAAACAGGGATACATAATAATTTTCTATTATAATATTTTTTTTCCCTTAAAGCAATTATTGTAGCAACCAAAAAATGTTAAATTAATAATAGTACCCATAGCCTGAATATCAATCATAGATAGTAACTCAATCGATTTATGAAGCCCTGCCGAATTCTAACACCAAAACACCTTAAGTTCATCACACGCTGTCACTAAAATTACCATTAATATTTAAACATCCGTAGTGTTTAAGCCCTTAAATGTGATCGATGAGTGCTATCGTATCAAATGCGTGAAGAGACATTTTAAATTGGTCGCCAGGAAAACCACATTATTTACCAGCTGAATAATTTAAACGAGCATCCAAACTTGCGGTTAATATATTTCAATTTGACAAATTGATTACCCCAATGAATATATCAAATGATGATACTAAATGGTATAACGAAACATAAACGCAGACTAATTACACCATTTGATTAAATATTGACAACAAAATAATGTCTGTAATGACAAAATGGCGTGTCGAATTTTCAAAAAGCAACCATCCAATATCCATCCAAAGAGTAAGGCGATTATTTATATGTCGAATTTCACAAGTGACATGTCGCATCATCATTTTATGATGTTATTACACGTCGAAGTGTACAATTTTTCCGCGTTCATTTTTGAATAATTCATTGTGATGTGCTTCCATTGTCCTGTGAAACGTTACGCAGGACGATGAAACATTTTTTCGGCGATGCTTAAATATTCAATTCATGAATTATTAGCGATTTAGGGTGATTATTAAAATTATCAACGTTATTCCTAAGGTCATCGTGCGTAAAATATTGGACAAACGACTCCCGTCTGAAGTCTACGCCTGGGTTGAAATATGCCCCTAATGAACTGAATTCTCACCGTTAATTTAACATTAGGGCGTTATTAGTGTTTACGACCGTATAAGGTTAGCAAAAAATAGAATTAACGCGAAAAATGGTGTCATAAAATTGGATTAATTTTTGCATATTAATGTCTGAAGGGATGCTTGGCCACTTGGGCGAAATGAAAGATGGCTCATAAAAATATGTAATTATTGGAATCTGTTCAAAGAAGATCTATGAAATTACTTAAATTCAACTATATTTCATATTAATTGGTACGATTATTACAACTAAGCTAAAAATAATTAAATGGATGTTCACCCAGTCTAAAAAATGATTATGAACATTAATAATTATTTTCAAACGACGTTAAACTAATTTCATGAAATTAAAATATTAATTCAAATGTATTGATATAGATCTTGTAATTTTAGCCTGGATATTAATAATTCGAAAATAAAATGTATGACGATATCGGAGGTGAATGCTGAAGGTTTGACCTCCCATATAGAATAGAAAAGATCCAGGAGTTCAAATACTTGGAATCCTTCTTCACGGAGAGAAATGTGATAAGTTCAAATATAACCTCCAGAATTCAACACGATGGACTTTGGAACGCTCAAAATATAAGTAAACTAATCACTATCTGTGATGGCGAGTGATTCCATTTGCCTAAAATGTACACCAAACAATAACTTTTTTTGGGTGTAGACATCTTTCCTGGATAACATGAGGATTTTCATCATTCCAGTACAACAATCCAACTAGACACGTTGAAATATATCCTTGAAATTGTACTATTTTCTACTACAACAAAATGGCTTATGTCATTTGAAAAGATGTCAGGTGGAGTACGGATACGGATACAAGGCGCATTTGGCTCCGAAACTATGGCCGGCCACCAAGTCCCTGTGGCCAAGAGGTCCAGAAAAAGGACCTCTGATACGGCACAGGGGCACCTCTCTCTCAGCCGACATGCCCAAATACGACCATAGAACGTAATCCGCGTCCATGAAATGATCCCCGCATACACAATCTAACTATCTTTTAGTTTCGTTTTTGCCAGGTATGCCGCAAAACGGCCGTCCCCCTTCGGGTCAACCCATTTTAGCTTAAGGCGAGATGAGACTGAGCCAAAGAAATTCCGCATGTAACCATCGTTTCAAGCCCATCTTTTGGTGGCAATAGGATCCGTAAGAATTCCATCTGCTTCCTCAGCTGATAGAGTGGAGTTACCCACTTTAATTATTCTACGTGCTTTTTTAACGTGCCTCGTTGCCTTTATTTGCACTTTTAGGTCTAGTTGCACGATCCCTACAAGTACAGAGAGGCTGTCTGTAGCAGTTGTTCTGTACGCTCCAGTGATTCTTAGCGTCAGGTGTAAAAAATATACAGTGCTAATATCCAAGCATCACATTTTAATGACCTTATAATAAATATTATTTCCGGCATTTTCTCTGAAAGACCCCGCTTGCAAATTATATTAAAATTTTCCTTTATCTTGATGCGACAAAATTAGCAACCCTAGATCAATAGAAAAAAGGGTGCCGAATTAACGTGTGGTCACAGCAGTAATCGGCATACTAATCATCATACACATTACCCACGCTCAGTGTAGTCGGGACATAAGATATATGAATTTATAAATAAATATTTATGTATTTATATAAAATAATATGCAGGCAGTCCTGCGATTAAACAGTCGGACTAGTAACTCAGTTGTCGTGGGTTCAAATTTACTGACGGTGTGACTGTGACCACATTTTTCAAGCATATATTCGCTATGAAAACTATGTTAAAATAGTATAGTTAATAATAGTCCCATAAAAAGGATTGCTAAAAACCATCTTAAAATACCATGAATTTCTAATTTTTCGACATTATTTAATTCAATTTTTTTTAAAAGAATAGATAAATTTGTTGTCATACAATCATCATTCAGTTCATTAATATAAATATTACTATCGTTCTGCTTCGGTTTCAATATTGGCTTGCTGTTATTTTTAATTAATTGCATTCGTTTTTCGCATAATCTACTGAAATAGACGTTTGTCTCACATTAAAAATAGTTAATGAAAACAAAGAATTATCTATTAAATTAAATTTATTTTTTATATTATTTTTATCTTATGATGGAAAAAAGTTTCAAATTCAAGAGAAAATTACAATAGATTTTGTAACCTTATAATAAAATACATAAAGATTTATACGCTAAATGTAGATAATCGCTTATTACCGAATTTTCGAAGGCTAAAACCAGAAATATTCCAGAGCTCTCTGATGATGGAAAATATGGAATTATATAGATAGGTATATTATATATTATTAAAGTTTTTCAATGAATATAAACTATCTTCGATATTTTTTTGGAACGCAAACCCTAATTTTGTATGTACTTCAAACCTTGTATAACACGGATTTGTATTACACGACGTTTTTGCGGAACCATATAACCGTGTTTTACGATGCCCGAGTGTATATCAAAATATCCATTATAATACATTTAAAATCATTTCAAAATATTATCGCTTTGTAATATTTCATTCAATTTGAATAATCTGACAACCGCTTTTTCATAGAAATTTAGCTCATAATATTTCTTAAATTCAAATTTAATAATATCGTTGAATACATTCAGTATTTGCATTGAAAACTATCTTTTTCAATCAATGCTTTTGACTTGAACTCGTTCTATTCTTCTAAATACGAGTGGCGGAGTATTTGTTCTCGGTGTATTATTTTACATTATTTCATTTCCAACGTCAATAGCATTGTGAAACATAATATATGTATACGGTACGAGATTGAATGAATATATAATATAACATGGTTTGACTTTGGTTGTTGCTTTGGAATTTGCTTCGCTTTGGAAAAATGGCAATTCAGTATTGAAATATAGGAAAATTGAGTTTCTCAATGGGCATGTAATGCGCAATACAATCAATTGATCGGAAACAAAGAGTATAAATGCATGCAAAATCGTATTTCAGCAAAATAAATGTTTGAAATTCCTACATGCAATTTTTTTTTCAGATAAAGTTGATTATCTTCTATGGCCCAAAACATACTCAGCATGAATAGCCTTATTTTTGAATTCAAAATCACAAAATCTCTACTTAAATCTGTATACTATAGATATATCTGAAAATGGATCCAATCTCATATTTGCTGTATTTCAGTATGAATTCAATTTTATCCCAATACGGAAATTCGATATGCCCTAATGGACGGCGTTAATGGTTTGCGGGTATGAAATAAAGTCCAAGAGCAGATCTTTTTGCCGCGATAGTTGACATTGACCCTCTGTGCTCCATTACACGCATCGATGGACCCCAATACAATCCGAATTGCCGAGATGCTTCATCGATAACCGAATCGAATAACTGCCATCCCGCATGTTTATGTAATTGAATAAAATGAAATTTCACCAAGCGGCCGGTCTTTGTTCGGAGCTAGTTTTCCGGAAAATGCGAATCCGCCAAAGAGAATGCAAATTTAATCTACTTCCATTGAATAATAAAATACCATTTCGAGCATTTCGTTCGTTAGCCAGATTTCTATTAAACAAAGATCCATTGGAAATTATATGCTAATAAAATACTATAAATACAAATGCAATAGTTATTTTATATAAATCATTTCAATGGCATCTATTTAATGTGCATGTACAATATCTATTCACTATTATCAATCATATCAACATTCTATTTTCATGCATTTGATTTTAATCTCATTTCGATAACTTGATTGTTCTGAAATACAGAGTGCGGCAGGGAAACTACTTTTTACTATTTGAAACTCCTCCCTCTGGGAGGGGAATCTTGCATAAGCCACCCTGGACTTGATCCCAGTATAGTGTCGGATTCTTACTGACTAAACCCCTCCCTTATCCTTCTCTGCCCCCCTGTTATTGTTTTCTACATTGCTTCAGGAGGACAGGTAATCTGGCTTTATGTAATTGGCCATATTATAGTATTGGAGAGCCGCTCTGCGTCTCTCTGACGCGACAGTTATCCCAGGAACGATCATAGTAAACCTACGTTACAGAAGAAATTACATCCGACTCTTTCAAATGAGCGCCACCAGTTTTCAGCATGAGGTTTTAGGGGCCCCGGCCGACTTCTCGAGTCGTTGCCTTCGCCGGTGCGATAGTCTCCGACTGTCGCCTTATTCAACCGCAAATACCGCATCGGAGGGTCATTAGAATCACCAAGCACTCCTTACCATGATATTCGATTATGAACCCGGCGCTGGAGGGCTCAAAAGACAAAAAGAGAAGACAATTAAAATATCGATTCAATATACGCAATGAATGTCCCGCATGAAATGGGTCAATATAAGCTTGTCGTTGGTGTTTCTGTGGGAACGATGAAAATATACTATACCGCAGCAGCAAACAGTACATAAACTTATAGGACTGGTCATATAAGAGTTTAAAAGCCTCCCCATGAACACCCATTGCCTGCATATCTCGCGTACCGTGCAGCATGCCATCTTGTAAATCAAAGTCAACCCTTTGTGTAAGCGTGTGGCGTTGCAGGTGTTTTTAACAAATTTATATCACTGCATCACGCTTAATATATCATATAAAAAATAATATGTAGCTAAATAATGCTATATATAAGTAGAACCCAAAATTGTTTCCGTTTATTTGCTTAACCACCTTTGGAAATTGGTTGCACTTAGGCTGCTGCACTTTTAAGTCATATTTTTTACTCTTTCTCTGACTATACTCATCAAAAATAAATTGCGATTTTTAAAATTCAAATTTAACAACCCAATTTACAATGGATTAATTTTCGCCGATTGAAGATTTTTTCGAAATTTAATGCTTTATCATTTTCTTAAAAAGAGACTGCAACGCGCACCATTAAAAATATTTGCAATATACTGGGCGATATTTTTAATGTTTATTAATATCAAAATTAGTTCTAGAAATTTCAATCTGGAAATTTTGATTTCAATAATTGTCCTGGAAGTGGAAGCCTGCGTAAGGTGGATGTCGCCACACGACTGTTGAAATCTACTGTAATCCAACAGAAAATATTGAAAAAATATCGACGAATCTCGGATAATCATGGTCGAGTGTTCAAAGAAAACTGGAAAAATCGGGAAGGTGTGGAGACAAGGAAGATGGGTGCCGTACTAGATAAGCGAAGAGAACCTGGGTGACTGCATTAACGCATGCAAACAACTTCTAAAAATGGAATCCAAACGTCGTTTTTAGGTAACTTAATAACTGAAGATGAGAAAAGGGCTCTTTACTCTAATTATGAACGCAAAAATTAATGGCTATCGAAGGGTCAGAGAGTAAAACCGACCCCTAAGCCCACCGTGATAAAATTATTTTTGTCTATTTGGTGAGGTTGAAAGGGTATCGTTCATTTTGAAACACTTAAACCTGGACAAACAATATATGCAATACTTTATTGAGAACAATTAGATCGTTTAGCGGCGGAAATGCCTGAAGAGGAATTTACATTGGATATATGGTCTTAATTTAACCACAACGAAACGGTTTGAATAATCAAATAACAAGAATCGAATCAAAAATAAGGAACTCTAATTTTAATATTCACGTCATATCCCGTAGTTTAAAAGTCTGTTTAATTTGGTGATAGATAAGCATATTGTAATTAAAATGCATGCCATATTTTGTTTTTCCCCCTGTTTTTAAATGTGTATTTCATCTGTATTTAGATGAAAATCTTCCAGAAACGCACACATTCTTTGATATGATATGAATTATTATATTCTGTATACGGAAAGAAACAAAATATCAAATGTCATAAACGAATCACATGAAATACAAGCAGTCAAAGCACAGCATAATTATATTGTAACAAGATCACATCGAAACCCCGATAAGGCCCCTGAGGCATATTCGATGCATTGTATTGTTAAAGCACAGTATCAAATAATGCTATCTTCCTTGGAAATGGCTCTTTGAGCTCTTGACAAACCTTAAGATCTTATCATTTTCTTTGAATGCCTTGTTGACTCCGGGAGCTGAGGAAGCGCCCTCAAATATTTTTATAAATAAAATTTAATCCTGGATTTGACATATTTGCTTTTTTATCAGGTTTGGGGAGCGAGGGTCGAGTTTCGGTTTATTTGAACCGATTAACCGGATTCGACCACAGATGCAGAGTTCGTTATGCGGTAGCTTTGGGTGAAGGAACACGTCGAGTGGACTCAGGACCTCTGGAAGACGTTTCGGATGCAGAAGGACGTGCTAGGGGTTGGCATCCTCGAGCTAGACTTGCTGACATTGCCATAAAGGTAAATCCTATTATTCTAATGTTTTATTTTGACTGCCCATCTGATTGCAACACAAGTAATTAAAATCAGCTTGAATAACGTTGACATTCAATTAAAATAGAAATTCTCCATCTCAAGCAGAAAATAATATCAGACGTAGCCTTTTAAGATAAATATTCTGCACAAAATATGCTTGATAAACTTTAACCCAATCTAAAATTACAAAATGAAAGGAATGACAACATAAAAAAGACGTCAAAGAGAACAATCGATATTATCTTTGAAAACATTTATTAATATTAAATAAGTTTAAGAAATCGGCAAACAAATTTGTTTGCGCCAAGTATTTAATCAAAGAAATTATACAGGGGATGAATTTATCAACGTTCAATTTTATACATCACAAACCCTCGCTGTATAATGATCGTATTTTTTGAGCAACCCCCGGGAATTTTTTCATTGCATTTGATTCAATCAACGATTTATTTCCATTTCATATATCAATGAGGGAAAAAAAGACGTAGACTATAAATCATGTCATCATTCAAACGCAGCTGTTAAATCCTGTGAAAAATCAATCATTGCTATTATCCTGTTCATCGGTAAAATTTTGATTTATGTTTGTTTGAAGCTGAAATTTTAATAAATCTTTTCTGAGAAATTCGCTCAATCAAGGACCGTAATAGATCATTATTTTGATTGAACGCCTTGAGTTGGAGCTTATCTTGATGATGATGAATGCTGCAAGTTCTTCGTGAAGATTTATCAATCATTAAGATGGAGTGCGCCGGCAAACTCATTTAAATCCACATTTTTCTGAACGGGGAAATATTTTGATTAATATCACTAAATTACGATTACTACATTTATAAAGGGCCCTTATTTTGAATCTACAATAACTTTAACGGCGAGGCATATATATTTAATTTATTGATTCCATATCTGATGAAATGTTCAATAAAGCTGTAATTTTATGATAAAAGCAACATAATGACAGCTGTTTGTAAATACCTTTATATATCCTGAATGCATCGTCGATAAAATCAGATTTTGTATAGAGGGACAAAAATATTATTTTTAAAAATATTTGTTAACCCACAGTGAATGGGAAACGCTTACAATTTTTCATGGTTGAAATTTTGACAGACATATTTACTCATACGTCACTCAATTTTTCCTTTTTTTGTGCTTTTGTTGTCAAAAATAAGTAATTGTTTTGCTGATTTTTTTTTGGTGGGACAAATTAAATTATTTGAATCTAATATAATTTAAAATCATTTATAGAGGACAAAATAGGCGCGCCAGACCAAGTGTTACTAGTTTATATGCCATAGCATTATCATATATCATCATTTTAATCCAAATGTTTCAGTGCTATGATTGAAAATTGATTTTTATTATATATTTATTTTATTCAAAGAATCAAAAGTGTACAATATATAAACATAACAATTTATAAATCACAGATATTAACACTGTTTTTTTTTTTTTTTTTTTTTTTTTTTCTTTGAAAACGTGCATGTACCCAGGTTGAGATTCAACCTATAACAGCACTCGCTATATTACCAGACTCAACTTGTGAAATACGCAGGTGAAAAGTAAGTAAAAAAAAAAAAAAAAAAAATAAATAAATAAAAAAATAATAATAATAATAATAAAAATAATCATAAATAGAACATAGAACAACATAGAATAAAAATAATAAATAATACTAAAAAAAATAATAATAATAAATAAACAAATAAATAAATAAATAAAAAATAAAATAATAATAATAAATAAAATTAATAATATATAATAATAATAGAATTAAAATAAAGTAAAATATATATAAATAATAAAATAAATAGATAAATTTCAAACAAAAACAATAATAAATAAATAAATAAAGTAAATAAATAAAAACCCAAAAAGGCAATAATAATAAATAAATAAAGTAAATAAATAATACAAATAAATAATAGTAAGATTTAAAATTAATAATAGTAAAATAAACATCAATATATAAATAGATAGACTAATTAATTAAATAAGTAAATGACTGACAAACAAATGAGCAAATAAATTAAATAAGTAAATAAATTGAATACATAAAATAGGTAAATAAATAAATAAATAAGATAACTCAATAATTGATAATAGATAAATAAAATAATTCAATAATTGATGATAGATAAATAAAATAGTTCAATAACTTAAATAGATAAATAACAAAAATAAAATAAATAAATCAATTTAATCAATTCAAAGAGGGAGATGGAGGCAAACGCACGGCCACTGTGTGGGTTACGAGAGTGAAAGAACGAGAAAGTTGGGGGCGGAGGCCTAGAATGTTAAGTTACAGCGTCAGCCACGAGGGTTCTTGGATCGATCCAATGCGCCTCGTAGTACTCACCTGGAGCGCCTTTAGCGCCGAAACTTGTGCAAAATGCATTGAAGGCGCTGAAGGCACCAGGACGGGCTACCAGATCCCTGTGTCCCACAGGCCCCTCACGTGACGCGCGCACTCGGCGTAGGAGCTCCTCTCTTTCAGATGCCATCCCAGGACATGACCACAGAATGTGATCTGCGTCCATGCACCGATCACCGCATGGACACTCCGAGGTGTTCGCGAGGCCAAGCCCCATTAAGTGAGCGCTAAAACGGCCATGTCCCGTGAGGAACTGTGATGTCCAGTGATTAGGACATATCCAAGGAAATTTATTCCTCCGTTGAACGGAGTCGAAGAACAAATAAAGATGGCGCCCAGTGGTCGAAGATGACCACCTACACTCCCATTCCTCCAACGCAGCCCTCCGTGCCCACTCTCTCAGATCTCTCGAACCCACAATCGTCACGTCCTCGGGATTGAGGACTTGTTTGCCGACTTTAACTACTTGTCCGTTTTCCCGTCGAAATTTGCAGGCGCTGACCTGCATTTTTAGATCGAGGGGTAATATTCCAGCTAGTACCGGGAGGCTGTCTGTTGAGACTGTCCGGTAGGCCCCGGTGATGCGGAGTAGCGGCAGTCTTTGTGCACTGTTAAGGCGTCTATGGCTGGTTTTGCACATGCCGTATCTTCCTAGTCTTTCGGACCATGCCCCGGCTCCGTATAGCGCAATGCTGACATATATGGCATCATAGGCGATGCGCATGTTATCCCTGCTAAGGCCCCAATTCGCTCCAGCAAGTCTGGACATCTTGCTAAACGCCCTTGCAGCTTTGGCAGTCGCGTCAGCGATATTTTGTTTGAACTGGCATCCTTCGCTTAACGTGACGCCCAAATAGGTTGTGTGCTTTTTGAATGGCACCACATCTCCGCCCAGTTTGACTGACGGCGCGCGTAGCCCTTTTGGGCCTTTCAGCATGATCCCTACTGATTTTTTGGGCGCGAATGTAAGCTTGTTTCTAACGCTCCAGTCCCAAAGAAAGCTGGTGACCTCGTTAGCTCTATCCGAGATTTCTCGGCGAGATTTCCCGCAAACCAATATGGTGAGGTCGTCGGCATAGGCTACGAGGTCACAGCCGGTTGGCAGCGCAGACTGTAGAACGTCGTCAAGCACGATGTTCCACAGTAGTGGTCCCAATACAGAGCCTTGCGGGCATCCCATTGTGAGCTTGCGTTCAATCATCTCACCTCCTGCCTGAGCAACGACGGTTCTGTTAGACAAATAACTTCTAGTGAGGTTGATCAAATTGGTGGGAATTCCACTTCTTCGAAGTCTAATAATGATCAAATCCCACCAGGTGTTGTCGAAAGCTCCTTGGAAATCAAGAAGTAATGCCATAACGTATTTGGAGCTGGAATTTTCTACTGTGCTGATGACCTTTTGTAAGGCATGCACAGTCGACTTCCCTGGTCTGAAACCGAACTGCTTGTCAGAAAGAGGCTTAGTGCCTTCATAAGTCAAGTTCAGTCTGTTAGCCATTATTTTTTCCAGCAGTTTACCAAGTAGTGGAAGGAGAACGATAATCCGATGGGCATTTGGCTCGCTGGGTGGTTTTTCCGTTTTCGCCTTGGGCAGTATCACCGCCAGTCCCACTTTCCAGCAACTGGGGAAAACTCCGCAGCGGAAACATTCTCTGTAGATATGACAGAGGTCGACATCAATTTGGGGGTATGCACGCTTGATTATCCTGCCATCAATTCTGTCTATTCCCGGAGACTTCATGGAGTTTAGGTTTTTAACCAGTTCTTCAAGTTCTTCCAAGTCGGGCAGAGTAGCATTTGGCCCCTCATGGGAAGTTTCTGATGAGGCTTCTGCTCTGATGGCTTTGTGTATCGGCAGGTCCGTTTCTGGAGTGTCATGAGGTAACAGAGTTTTTAGTAAGAAGTTCATGGATTGAGTCATGTTTGTGGCAATAATGTTCGTAGTGGGGTCCCGGATTCCAGCACTGACTTTGCTGGGTCCCGTGGAAATGGCTTTGTATGCTGGCCCCCAGGGGCTTGGCCTCCTCTGCTCGTTAATAAACTCTCTCCACGATGTCAGCTTAGCCTTACCAATGGCCATCTTGTATTGGGCTGCTAGCCTTTTCCTAAAGACAGCAAGTCTTTTTAATTCGTCAGGAGGGCAGTTTTGTTTGTCTCTCCTGGCTAGTTGCCATTTCCTCCTCGCTCTGCGAAGGAGCGCCCTTTGTAGGGACAATTCTGCGCTCCACCAAGGGGGTACGGACTTCCTTGTGGCGGAAGATCTTCCAAGTCCATCCTCAGCCGCCTCCATGATAGCAGCATTGAGTTTTTCTGCAGCTTGTTCCGCGCCTAGAGTATGGCAAAGTACGACACTGTCAAAACTCTCCATTTTTTTAGCTAGAGGCTCATCTAGCTCCTCTATTCTTTTCCTCGATCTAAAGCGTGGCGGGATACTAGACACCTGTATTTCTGCGTTGTTTCTGTTTGCAATCTGAGGTAGATCAAAAATTATCAAGTTGTGATCGCTACAGGTTGCGTACTCTTTCACATGCCAGTTGCTGATTCTTCCTGCAAGCGATCGGCTTGTCATTGTGACATCTATGTGGCTGGTGCCCATAACACCGGCAAAAGTGGGTGGGCTACTAGGATCGTTAATGACAACAAGGTCATTGCCCATGATAAAATTTTCCACAGCGTCATTTCTTCTCGATTCAGAGGGATAGTACCTTGCTTTGTGCGGACCCCATAGTGATGAGTGCGCATTTGTGTCTGAACCGATTAGGATCTTGGCTCTGTGCCCGGTTTCAAGAATGCTCATTGCGTTCTGTAGCCCTGCGATTATTGTTTCTGGATCTTCGGCAAATTGAAAGTAAGACGAGATTACGTAGAATGATTCTCCTCCGACTTTAATTTCTGCACAGACGTGGTGTTTGCCAGATGCCTGCGCTAGCATCATGGCTTCGATCTGCCTGTTATAAATGATGACTGCGGCTCCCGGTTTGGGATCCGCAAAAATCGCTCGAGTGCCATTTCCAAGTCCTGGGATTGTTCCGGAGTGATGAGGCGGCTCTTGCGCCAGAACAATGTCTAGTTTATACTCTGTGGCCAACTTGTGCAGTTCAGATATTGCTGCTTTCGATCTGCCTAGATTGATCTGCCCGAAGTGAATGGGCGGTGTGCGCGAGTTTTTTGATTGGACGTGAGACGACTTATCCATAATTAATTCTTTCAATGTCTCGCTTGACATTAGCCTGGAAGGCTGGGCAGTTCCACGAGCCCGTAAGATGGGCGGCGTTTTTTTTCAGGGCCGTACAGGTCGCACAGCAGTTTGGCTCCTTTTCTGCTTTGCAGTTCGCTAATTCATGTCCGCTTTGGCCGCAGTGGCTGCAAGTGGGTGCTTCTGCCTTGCATGTAGCTCTGATATGCCCATACTGGTGGCATCGGTAGCATCTTGAGTCCGGGATGTAATCTCTGACTTTGCACAATGTCCAATCTAGATATAGTTCCTTTAACTTGATTAAGGCGTGCCTCGCCAAAGGTGGCACGCTCAGAATGAGCGTGCCCCTGTCTTTTCCTTCCCTAAAACGCAGAGAGCGGACACTAGAACCCTTAATGAAATCCTCCTTGGGAAGGACATCTTTCAGTGCTGCTTCATAAATATCGCTAATTAGTTCCTCTGCATTTTTCTTTGGTACTCCAGCCAATACCAGTCTTGGTAAGGGTGCGACCATTAGCTCGGCTCGGAGACCGGCCTCTGCAATTTTTGTGTTTCCGGCCATGAATTTAGCCTCTTCCATAGTGCGGGGACATAACACAACTCCGGCACCTTTTGCCATTCGCATTGTTTTGATAGCAACTCCCATTTCCGAAGGAGTAAAAGCCGTTTTTAGTTTGTTCAAGGATACTTCCGATGAGACTCCTGGCGCTGGCTCCGTTGGCCGCACCAGAACTGTTGGAGCCGGTTTTCTCTTCACCCATTCTAAGGGTACTCCTTTAGTCGGGAGGCATTTCGCCCTAAGAGGGGGGAAGTCCTTCAGATTTACAGTGTGCGCTAGCTGGTTTGTATGTGGAAGGGGAGCGGCAGAGACCGCTCCTGTTCTAGCAGCTCCGCTGTAGCTCGGGGTGGATCTTTCTATTGGAGATTTAAGTGCTTCCGCAAGTTTTGCCTCAGTTTGAGTAAGTTTGAGCGTTTGCCTTATCGCAAAAGTTTTACATCGCTCCAATGCTCCCAAAATCTTTAACGATAACTCTCTTGGAATCTTCGATGATTTGCTGGCCATAATTTCCAACACTTCCCTAAAGGATCCATCGATCCCATCTAGGGCGGCATCCGTGTCGACTTCAGTGACTTGCTCCATGTTCAAATTTACGTCCTCAATTATTTCATTTTGAAAGGTGTCATCCGTAACTTCCTCCACATGAATTGCTGGGGTCTCGATTAGTTGTTCCTCATCTATAGTGATGGATTCGGTGTTTGCTGTTTCGAGCCCGACCTTTCGGCTAGTTTTGGTAAGCTTGGCATTGGAGCCAGTGGTTGCAGTTTTGACAGTTTTTGTTTTTAAGAAATCCGCTGTCGCGAGGGCGCGGGCTTGCGGCGCCACCCTTTTTTTTGTTTGTTCGGGGGAAGGCATTTGACTCAATGTACAGAATTAATTTTATTAAAATAAATAAATTATTTCAAAACTTTACACACATACGCGCGTACAATGCGTACATGGCAATAGAAACCAATTATAATATATAAGTGCTTAGCAGCACTAATTATGTAAATGCACGTTAATTTAAAATTAGAAGTTTTATCGCCGTTTATTGTTGCAATTTTATATTATATTATTATATTATGTATGATTTAAGAATGTCCATACACGCGCACACGACGATTTCGTGCGTGGTAATTAGTACTAATTAATATTGTTAAGCACTTGACCGCACTAATTGATTAATATTGATTAGAACTTGACAAGACACATATACACTCGACCAAGGTCGCCGTGAAAATTGATTTATTAAATTAAATTATTCATTCATTTTTTGTATTCCGGGCTTGCTTTCTTGACTATTTTGTTGAGATACGCTTCAAAGCAGCCATGTCCAGCAAGGACTTGGATCAGATGGTAGCACAACTGATCATGTTTCTGTCCCAAATCTGACAATTTTGCTTGTTCACATATCTATTCATCCAAAAATGGGCTTCATCGCTAAAGAAGATATTTTAGCGAAAAATTTCTCGAACGAAACACTGATTTTGAAAATAAAACTTGATAATTTGCACACGTTGTTCAACGCAATAACATTCCATAGTAATTTGTCATACATTACTAAACAATTCACAATAAATTTAACTGATGTTGCTTTAACAACACGATCACTACATCCCTATTGAAAGACCCTGTACACCCTAATCAAATTAATTGATTTAGTATAAAGTCACGCGTATCATTTATGTACAATAATTTCGCTTAGGTGAATCCCAAATTTATGTTCACTCTTTATATCTTTGACGAAGTTCGTTCTATTTATCAAATAAAAAATCTCTTTTGATTTACGTTTGATGTTTTACTTCTAAAACCACTCTTCAATGCCGCCACGTTTTAAAGTGCGACTTTATACACAGCAATTTATGGGAAGATTTTTCAAAATGAAAAGTGGAGAGCTTTGTTTGGTAAGAGAATGGCTACTTACGAATGCGTTCTGAGATTTATCTCTAAGGCACAAAAAAATATGCGATATGAAAATGTTCGCCTGTGTAGAAGATCAAACACAAACGATGGTTCGTTTATAATGTTCCAGCTGTTGAACCATATTAATGTAGGATATATTTTCAGGGATCACTTTTGAATATTCGCTTTGATAAAAAGTCGCTGCTTATTAAAATTCATGAAGATACGTCTGACGGATTGCTTAGTGTTTGTATTGCGAACGAGTGTGATGTCTCTTTACAAGTATTTTCTATGTTTATGAATGGGAAACCTTTCGTGACTCTTTCCTTTATTCTGTCGTAATTTTTTGCCGAAATGGGATTTTGCACGATTGCGTTATTCTTCTCAATTCGTCCACATGTGTTTCATACGTTTTGTCAGAAGCGAAGAGTGGGCGATTCAAAAAATATGAAGAGTCGTCCGAACCCTCATGTTATTCGAGAAGAGCCCCAGAAACAATTACCTTGTCCTGAGTTGTGTATTTTTTTCCCGAGGGCGAATTTTGTGCTTGAAAGCGAGACATTTCACAAAATGTTGTCCAAAAGGGAAGCAAAAAAAATCTGATGTATGGCGGGTATTATACGCCTGATTGCCTGCAATTGTCTCGTGTTTACTTTGACCGGCTTTGGAGATTAAACTGTGTAGTCCCGTTTCGGGCTCTCCCTCAAAATAGTTAAATATATTTTTGGTATCCAATTTATCTCATACAAAACATTACCTTATATAAATGGCTGCTCAACGGTGAGACGATTCAAGCTGTGTAGTACAAACTACCCTTGTCAGGTAAGGCGAGCCCTTGTTCGACTAAGCCTTGAATTTATTTTTTTAAATCATTAAACTGTTGGGCAATATCAGGAATAAATCCATTGTTTTATATAACAATAAATAAAATATATATTTTTGAATTTAATACACGTCGATCCATTATTTACAACTACTTTGCAACACTTTTTGCACAGACTTGGTGGATCAAAACCATTATCGTTCATATTCATTTGGAAACATATACTAAATTATTACAATCAATATTTAAACATAGCACATGATTTTGAATTTATTATATATATACGTGATAAATATGATACTATGATAAATTGAAGAGTTCGCGAAACATAATTATAGTACTCATCATCCGTTTTAACCCATGAGCTATTTTTGTTGGTAGACAGCTGTTGATAAATACTTTGGGGAATTTCATATGGTCACTTGATTCATCCCTTGTTACAGGATTCACTCTTTTGTAAAGTGTATTTTCTCTGAGAATACTATCTAAAACTTTGTTATTCTGCTCTAAACTTAAATTGTAACGCTTAGTATTTCTCATCCTTTGAGTTGTTAAGCTGTGTTGAAGCTTTTGTCAATACAGAATTGTTATGCAAGGTCTTTCCTGTTTGAGATGTAGATAAATGTATATTTGCACTACCAGATATTAAAATCTTGTTATAAAGAATATATATAAAATATACTTATTGAAAATTCATATTGTAATGTATTTAATAAAAACCATCGTAGTTTAGTATGCATTCCATGCAGAAATTATGTCTGAAATCATATTTCCATCATTTAAAATTTGTATTTGAATGGTTGCATATTATTAATAATTTATATTATTTGAACTATTAATATTTTTTAAATTGTTTGCTTTTTCAAACAATAATCTTTTCTGCAAATTATTCTGGCTTACACGTGATAATTGAAATTTTCTTAAAATTATCAGTGAGATTTTATGTTCAATAATTAACACATTTTGGTCCGCTATGTCTCGCATAAAGTACTACCTAGAGCAGTGGTTCCTAACCTGGGGGTAATTACCCCTCGAAGGGTAAAATGGCTATTCTGCGGGGGTAATGACGCTGTTATTTTTTGGTATATAGATATAATAATAGAATGACAGAGGAGCGTCATGTAGTTTGTACTCTCTTTCAAGAAGTCTCTCACTGTGTTCTAATTCTTTTCTAGAAATCCTTCTCGCAAGTAGAGGGATGAAGGCCCACGGAGACGGTTCAGTTTCAACTTACTCGAGCACTAATTTGTACCATCATAATTTGATCATTTCCCGAAAGAAATACATTATTTTCCATTTTTTTACGTCCATGATTTTGATCCTAAAAGTGACCATTTCCCGAAAGAAATCCATTTTTTTACGTCCAAGATTTTGATCCTAAAAGTGACCATTTCCCGAAAGAAATCCATTTTTTTACGTCCATGATTTTGATCCTAAAAGTGACCATTTTCCGAAAGAAATCCATTTTTTTACGTCCATGATTTTGATCCTAAAAGTGACCATTTCCCGAAAGAAATCCATTTTTTTACGTCCATGATTTTGATTCTAAAAGTGACCATTTCCCGAAAGAAATCCATTTTTTTACGTCCATGATTTTGATCCTAAAAGTGACCGTTTCCCGAAAGAAATCCATTTTTTTACGTCCATGATTTTGATCCTAAAAGTGACCATTTCCCGAAAGAAATCCATTTTTTTACGTCCAAGATTTTGATCCTAAAAGTGACCATTTCCCGAAAGAAATCCATTTTTTTACGTCCATGATTTTGATCCTAAAAGTGACCATTTCCCGAAAGAAATCCATTTTTTTACGTCCATGATTTTGATCCTAAAAGTGACCATTTCCCGAAAGAAATCCATTTTTTTACGTCCATGATTTTGATCCTAAAAGTGACCATTTCCCGAAAGAAATCCATTTTTTTACGTCCAAGATTTTGATCCTAAAAGTGACCATTTCCCGAAAGAAATCCATTTTTTTACGTCCAAGATTTTGATCCTAAAAGTGACCATTTCCCGAAAGAAATCCATTTTTTTATTTGAAATTATCTCATTTTCGGGGGGGGGGGCGCAATTTAGATTCCTGCCACGGGCGCATCATACACTAGTTACGGCCCTGCTTGACAGCACAGGATAAAGTTGCAAGTTTTCTGCATAAATTGGAACTTTACTAACGCAGAGTTCAAGTCGACGATATATCGATGTTTGCACAATTGTGTGAGCAATTGGTAAATGACCAATCTGTAAAAATCACGTTTGAAAATTCTGCGATTCACCATTTATCTGCAGTATATTTCCCGGACATGAACAATCGTCAGTTCAATTCTTGGATATTAGCACCATTTTCTACTGATGAAGGATTTTTTAAAGACGAAGATGTGTCAGCCAAAGTTGAATTTATCAGACTACTCGAGAATAGCACTTTCAGAGAAGTGGAATTTCAAAACTATGACCTCTGTACATTTTGGCGAAAAGTAGCTGCTGAATATCCGATTATAGCTGACAGCTCTAAGAATATTCGTTGGTTGAAACTAAACCTAGCATAAAAACACTTGCAAATGCAAAACAATTTCAACTTTCACATTAACTGTCATTAATTAATCAAGAAAGTATGTTAAAAATGTAATTTCGTATAGTTTTGTGCAATTTCATGATAAAATTTTATAGGGGGGTAAAACCAGTTTCCCTGATAGGCTACAGGGGTAACGAGACTAAAAAGGTTAGGAAATACTGACCTAGAGTCTACGCGAGTTTTGAAGAATTTGTAAAATAGTACTAAAATAGATAATTGTGACCTTGGAAAAC
The DNA here is from genome assembly GCA_008973525.1 of Stenopsyche tienmushanensis. Classification (NCBI taxonomy): domain Eukaryota; kingdom Metazoa; phylum Arthropoda; class Insecta; order Trichoptera; family Stenopsychidae; genus Stenopsyche; species Stenopsyche tienmushanensis. The sequence goes on from WACJ01000518.1 coordinate 153,319, forward strand.
CAGTTTTTTTATCCTAAAAATCCGGGTTTGAATTAAAAAAATAAATTTTCATTATCAACGTCATTCACTATTGCCCTGTTATGTGCTTTTACATTCTGAATCACCAAATCAAAGACATGTATCCATTTGACATTGTAATTTCATTAATATCATAGGGGTCCTCTTTTAAATGTCATTTTTATGTGACCTACTCTAATTTCGTCTAGACGGTATTTCTTTTCAATCCATTCATATTGTTTGAATCGCTGACATTGCTCATCATTGAAAATGATATCTGCATGGTGTCATTTTTGTTTAGCCTCGTCTCGTTTAAAGACAGTATTCCGATACTCTATCCAATTCTCATCCTATACATTTCTTGCATAAGAATCTTACAGATATATTCCAGATTTATCATCAGTCACACGTCAATTCATTTTATTGCTTAAATAAGTCTAGAGCTTTCCTTTAACGCCTTGCCACAGCACTTAGACTTCGGGTGGCTGTCGACTTGAACAATCCTTGCAAAGTAAATTCACAACAATGAATATATTTGTGACAAATCACTCTAATCAAACATGTACATCTTAAAACATAATACTAGTGCCATATACGGGATCTCTGTAGAACGAACACATTATACTATCTCTAATACATAAAAAAAACCCTATACATAAAACTTGAAAATGTGTGCGAAAGTTACATTTTCGAAAATAGAGGGATGTAAAAAAAAAAAAAATTGTATGTACTTTAATTTTTTTTTTAATTAAAAATTACTAAATACATCTAATATATAAAAATAAGTTGCGTTTCCCGTCTAATGCTCGGGCGAAATGGGTTGATATGCGCGTTCATCGGATTGAGACAAAACTTGGTCCACTTATTGCCAAGGGATCAGGGGGTGACATAGGCATAGTACAATTAACTTACAGTAGATTTTTAATTCAAAACTTAATGTGTGAAAGTTGTTGATTCTGACGTGTTTGAGATTATGCGTTGCTAAGGCTATAGGTATATAGTACCTACAAGTTGCAGTAGGAGGCGTCGTGTCGTCGTCACATACAACACATACGTCAAACGTCAATGTCATTTGCAGGTTATCCATCGGCGTGAGTCAATTATATCCAAATTATTTATCGCAAGCACTTTTAAAATGCTTCATTTCATTCATCGCTTATTCACGTACGTAACAACCGAAAAAGTACGTTTGAGTGCTATCCGATAAAAAATCAGACGACCAACGTGCAACGAGAATCGAAAGTACATGTTGATTTGAATATTGCTGCATTTCAATATGATATTCATTACGATTACAGATTGCATCCCAGTGTAAAATGGATAAAGGTTAAATCCTGTTAACGAGGGGCAAATTTATTGGTAAATTGAAAACGCCTTCATTTCGACACAATGAAAACAAACAAACCTAACCTAACCAGATTTGAATTTAAATTTAATTTAAAAAATAAAAAACAAGAATCAAATGAATAATTATTTTATTTAATAACAATATGTTGACGATTGATATGATTTGATCAGAGCTTGATTTTCAATCAAGCTCTGATCGAAATCGAAGACATTTGCTTAACCATCAACATCAAAGAATTCATTCAACAAGAATTCGTTCTGCACTTGAACAGCAGTACAATGCTAATGATTTGGATGCATTTGTCGAAGCAAAGGAACAACTTTTGCTTGCGGAACAAAAATTGACCTACGATACAATTACAAATGATCTGTTCTTCCTTGATGCGCCTGGCGGTACTGGAAAAACGTATCTCATCACTTTACTATTGGCTCACATTCGATCTCAAAATAGAATTGCTTTAGCTCTTGCTTCATTAGGTATTGCGGCAACATTATTAGATGGTGGACGAACAGCGCATTCGGCATTCAAATTGCCATTAGATATGCATTTATTGGAAGCCCTGACATGTAACATTCCTAAAGTTTCTGACATAGCTAAAGTTTTGAAAATTTGCAAGGGGATTATCTGGGACGAATGCAATGCTTGATAGAACTCTTAAAGACTTACGATCAAATGCAAAACCGTTTGGTGGCGCTCTAATTTTATTATGTGGCGACTTTCGACAACCTCTTCCAGTGATGCTTTCATCGACACCAGCTGATTCTTGCCTCAAAGCATCGCATCTTTGGAGAGACGTGCGAAAACTGACATTAAAGACAAATATGCGCGTACATTTGTAGCGTGATGCGTCGGCAGCCACATTTTTAAAACGACTATTGAACATTGGTGAAGGAAAAGTGCATGTTGATGCTGCCAAGTTTATTTCATTTCCATCGAACTTTTGCGTTGTTGTGCCATCCATCGATTTACTCATTCAGAAAGTTTTTCCGCAGATTTTTAGTAATTATAAAAATCATTATTGGCTTTGCGAACATGCTATTTTGGCAGCAGAAAACACCGACGTCAATACAATCAACCACATAATACAATAACAAATTGCAAACGATTATGTTACCTACAAATCGATTGATAGCGCCATGAATGCAGACCAAGTTACTAACTATCCAATCGAGTTTTTAAATTCGTCAGATCTTCCTGATGTGCCACCTTACAAATTGGAACAAGACTCACTATGAAGAAATTGATGCCGAATATCATCGAGACAACTATATATTCTTAATGGAAAGTCGAAAGGAGAAGATGTGCTCATTCCCACCGACGTGCAATTTGATAAGAGACGACTGCAGCTCCCCGTTGGACTTGCATTCTCAATGACCATCAACAAGGCACTTCAAGTGTGCGGAAGAATCTAGAAAATCCACGTCGGACAGCCGAGAAATTTATTTGTATTTGTTAAAGACGGAAAAGCCAAAACTATTCTCTACCCTAAAGCACTTAGCAGAACAATTAAGTAAGCAAAATGTATGCTTTTAATATTTTTTTCTTTATATATCATTCAATATCAATAAATGTATTAATTGTCGGAAAAAATATCATTATTTATATCATTGCTAATTAAACAAGATAACTCTTTCAAATTTCAAATGGTATTTTTAGAACTATTTCTTCTGTGGCAGCAACGCGCCGGGTACCAGCTAGTACTAAATAAAAATTATATTCTCTTAATGAACTTGTCAAGAGTTAGTTGTATTTTACTTTTTTTTCTTCATAGAAAGTTCTGTAACATGCAATACTATTATAGATCATCCTACACACTTGAGATATGTGTTCTCCATTGGGATCACATTCTTCCATGATATTCAAAAACGTCTCGAGATGCGTAAAAACTTCGTTCATGGTTTTTATTGTTAAGGTCTTGATGATTTCTCTTTGTTTTTCTTCCTCACTTTTAATTTGTATACTATTTTCGTTCTCTTGTCGGTCCATCAGAAATTCATTAGTCAAGGGTTCAGAATGAGATTCAATCATCTCATTAACATCTTCACTGTTAACATCTAGGCTTAGTTCGTTCATTATGTGAACTATTTCAAGTGTGATGGTTTCTGCGGTTTCATAGAAATTTATAAAATCACACGCATAGTTGATAGCTATTGGTCTACTTTCAAAAAATAATACAAGCCCAATATTTTTGCCTCTTGCATTAAAATGCAATTAAATTGGATCGAAATATGGTTTGTTTAATATTATGTGCATTTTTAATACATTTTTATTACAAAATAAAATAACATCGATTGCCCCAGCGGGCTCATGCTCTTCAAAGTATATAGTAAATGTAATAATATTAATTTATCGAGGCTTTATCTTAAGAACGAGAACTTAAGTGGGGTTAAGTACCATGGCATATATTAGTTCTTTAGACTCTCTTGTGCTTCGGCGAGGTAATACTAGCAAAAATGAGATTAAAATTTATGACTTATATGAGAGTCGCTTACCAGCTTTACTCGGCCGCACTCAGAACAAGTAGGCGTAGGAAAAAGTGTATTAAAATTTTCCCAATTTATTTCTTTATGTGACTTTATGATGTTTTTATGAAAATTTATTTGCTGACTGCTAAAAATATGCACGATGTAATTTTTTCCAAAGCCATCCGCTATACGGATTCGTACCTTGTGGACACAGTAAAGCCGAGTGTTGGCCTCCATATTTTCTATGGAGATCGCTGCTTTGTGTTATAAATCTGAAAGGTTCTAAATATTATATCAAAATCAACTCTTTAGCCATGTTTCATATTTTTGAGAACCCAAAAGTATAATCATTTAAACCAAACGGTCTTGTAATATGTTTTCTTTTGACTTTTTTGTTTCAAGCATACTTTTTCTTGCATTTGCACTAAAAAATATCCAATTCATGCAATCTGAATAATATGAAAAACTCTCTTATCAGAAGAGTATTTAAGAACTCGTACTATATTTGTTGAAGTTATTAGCTAAAAGATGAAGCTGTGTTTGTGTAATATATAAAACGTGCTACTAGTTGCTTTATGTTGCATATAGATACAATAGAGGCGGCGCGGCGCATGCGCGTTGCATATATATGTACTTATGTGTGCTGTAGATTTATAAGTTTAATTAGGCGGCAAAAGGTCACATTTTTGGTAAAATATTTAAAGACATGTGTATCGGTCCAGGAAGAACGCTTTGTTCAAAGGACACGATAAGCAAGCCCAAACCATAAATGTCTCGTAACAAAGGGCCGATCAGAAGGAGGCTTATACACTCGTGCGACAGCGAATGTAGAGATGTTATGGGCCACGATCCAGCATTATGAAACACAAAGCCCTTAATAAATTGATAATACACGTGTTAAGGGTTTCGTAACTCTCGCCCCCACGTCGTCAAAGGTTATATACGTGGGGTGAATAAGAGCCGCGCTCGTGCGAGACGTTGATCGATTTCATATCTGATCCCGAACTTCGCCAAACGAGGTTTCGCTTCCAGGGAACGAGCCTTCAATTAACGCCCCGTGATGACGATGTTATTTTCGGTTCCTGTTACATGTTTTTATTTGACGGGATAAAAATAAAATATCGGTCCGGTACAATACTCATGCCGATGAGGGATGACGAGCCAAAATTGTGAAATCGTACAAACTTGGATAAACATGATTTTTTCCACCAAAAGATTCTCACAAATTTTCTTTCTTTAATTTAAAAATTAAATTCCATACTAATCTTGCATTGGCAATGCTCAAATGAAATGATTTTTTTACCTTTAAAAATACATTTTAAAGTCTTGATTTACATAATTTAGATTTTATAGATGGATGCCCAATTTCCATAAAAAATAAAAATTGCTTACAAACTAGCCAATTGAACTAAAAGTACGTGTCTCGACTCTAATAGTTTTTGCACGTTAAATTGTAAATTCCATACAAGTTTGTCAAAAAAGTCTGTTTGAAAAAGAATTTTCAGTGGATTATTTCAAGCAATAAGTCTTTTGCAATGGCCGTAACGAGTTTCAAGAATGAATAATGGATATCACCATCTCAATACCTCTATCCGGTCACTATGATCGATAGAATGGAACCCGCTCTTGTAGAGTTTATTGGCAATCTTGCCATTCAATGCTTTTATCATATTTATATAATATCAATTTTTCATTACAATGCAGAAAATATGCTCAAAAAAGACTAGATTCCGACTATAGCTTCTCGTCATCAATGTTACTAGTCAATCATCTACGTGGCTCGTTCTCTTAAATGCAATTTTATTTGCCGATTTTTTTAAGTACATAGTATTAACCTGTATGGGAGTACTATCGGAAATATCCGTTTTGACCTTCACTATTCAGAAAGAGCACTCTTGTGCATTGAAGCTCCGAGGCGGACAGAGACAGAGAGAACTTAGCGCAGTTCGGGAGACTGAGACGGAGAGCTTCTTCATATGCATCGCATGATTGTATAGATCGTTAAGCCCAAATTTATCGACTTATAATGATTTCGATTTCAAGTGTGTTATTTGTTTACGCAAAGAAATGACCGAATATTGTGTGTTATCGAGAGTGTTTGTTTATTTAACTGCTAGCCGTTCTTTGCTGCGTGTTGAATGAATCTTTGTTCAATTATCATTTCCTTCTAAAGAAGGAGCAAATGAATGATTTTTTGTGCATTGTTTATGTAAAGAAATGACGTGATCTTGTATTCACTATCAAGTGTTCATTTACAATTGATTCTGCCTCGAATTGAAGATTGTCTTACGCTGATTAGGAGCTGACAGAAAGTAATCGGTGTAAAGCGATTATGACAACAACGACTTCATCGATTTTAAATTTGCTCACTAACGAAAAGGTTAAACATTTATTACAGCTTTATTGCATAAACTCTAGATAAATTAAACAGTTGCCGTTGAATTTCATTTTATTTTAAAGGAAAAAGCATTAAAATATGATATACACTTAAACCTTTTTTGTGCGGTAGATGCGTTCCGCTGAAAATGGCACAAAAAAGCTATAACTTACATAAAAAAAGTAAGTTTCCAACAATATAATTCATAATTAGTTAAGATATCACTATAGCCCTTAACTCAAAGAAATAAATCACAAAATGGCGACTTTTTAAAAAAAATTCAGTCAAGTCATTTTTGGCCTTATTTTGTCACAATTTTAATTTTTTTTAAATAGTTGAAAATCAATTTTGACATAAATCTGGTAGGAATAATAGAGGGTTATATAAAAAAAATTAGTATCAGTTTGAAGTAAATTAATGAATGTCCACCCTGTTGAAAAAAGTAGTTTCGAAAAGTTACCGCGTCACTAAAATAGCTATAACTCCGTAAGTAGTCGGAATTTTGAAAATTCCTTTAGAGAATGTATTTTTAAAAGTGGAAACATTAAAAAAATGCAAAGAAACAAAATCAAATTTTTCAAAAATCTAAACCAGAATAACCGTGGTCGTAATTCAGGGAAAGCAGATGCAATATAATTTACACAGTCCAAAATATTTTATTTTCCAAATTTCGGTTAGTGTTGATGATTTATATCCTATTTTATCCAAAATATCTTGATACGTACATTTTTTGAAATAAAAATAATAAAAAATGCTTTTAAATAAACCGCATAACTTCAAAATCGCACAAAAAGAGATTTGAGTGTATAGGGCAAAATCTTGACCGTAAGCAAACAAATCAATCTTAAATGCATATGAAAAACTGACCATACATCGGATAGTGGTGTGAAATTTTTAGAATTGTGTAAAATAAGAACATTGAAAGATCATAAAAACAAAATATTAATACTCAATGTTAATAAAGACATTCTTCTTATTAGTAGGCTTTCTTCTTATATAATGAAATATAGGAATAATTGAAAAAATTGTGTTTTCAATGAGAAAAGATCTATTAATGACTAATCAACATTAATTGCATATATAATTACATCATACTTCTCAAACGTAACGTACCATTTAATTAACAATCCTAGGACGATTTCCTTAAGATCTACATATTGTTCATATAATTGTTTCTGAAAGACTTCTAAATAATATTTAGTTCTATTCACAAAATACGATGTGGTTATTTTTAAATTACTCCAATATATTTTAAATATTGATCCGAATGTAGTTACTCATAGACAGTTCTGCATGAATTTCTCAATAGCTTCAGTGTTCAATATCTTTTTAAATCTAAGAAATCAGAATAAGTCTGAACCATGGCGATCAATCAGAAATATTAATGCTTTATATATCAATCCAAATTTATTCGATATTTTAAATGTGAACCCGATTTAAAGAAATCATCTCACTGAGCCAATACTTATTTTCGCTAAAGTTAAATAAGCCAAATAAAGGAAACGCTACCTTAATTCCTAAAATTGACCATCGCAGAGATTGTTAACATTTACGAGATTACTTTAGAGCAGCGCAGCATTCTACGTAATCATCTGGACGTTAACATGGGCGTCGTAAGTTTCCTCAATTGTCGACCTAAGCAAAACTCGGCGAGAAGACAATTTGCAGGAGCTGTTGCGCTTCGGAAAACGTTACATAAACCACTGAAATCCATTTGAAGAAACCATTTCGAGGGTTACCCTAATAGTCGTTGGATATGGCAACCGTAACTATCAATGTGTGGATTTTCATACTAAAATGTATATAAACATTTATTATTTAGTTTATTAAGTATCCTAGTAAGTCTAAAATTACAATAGGACTCATAGATGTAATATAATAGGCCTCTATGATTTTTAAACACAAAATAGCATTAGGTTAAACCTCTTAATACCAACCGAAAAAAACAGTAATTTCATAATGCTTAAGAAAAAAATCATAAAAAATAAGTTTAATATTTATAAAATTCAAAAAGGAGCTTAATTCTAGTTTTATTATACAGACACATGGACTGATTTTTTTTTGTGGGGTTAAGGGGATCTTTTGCTACGTTTCTCATATAGGCCCTATGTCCTAAGTATCAGGGTTGTTTATTTTTTTTTTAAATAAATCAATGGACAGTAAATAGCTCAAACTATTTGAGGATGCCATACTTTTAGATAATATTAAATTCTTACGTGCATTCAAAATTGAAATATATTAGATCTTTCCTTGCAAGCTGAAACTTTATTTCCGCAGGAATTTCAACCATTCACAAGATTTCAATGTGGCGAAGAAAATACGGAGACAATGTAAAAAGCTACATTGCCATACTGGATGTTAAAAATCGCACAATGCATTCATGCAATTTTCATATATTCTTGGCATTCCAACGTCACTTTTAAACATCTAATAATTCGAGCATCCATTTTTGTTCAAAGATGTGAATTTTTAATATCTCCCGCATAATTACGAAGACGTCTTTGAATGTCGTAGGGAGACTTTCGTTCTTTCTATTTGTATGATAATGAAACCTTTTTCCTTTCTTCCTTCTGCTGCTCCGGAAGTAGATAGTTGCACAAGGCTACGTGCCGGGAAGACGCTTCGAAAGATTACACTATTTTTGTTTTACGACATCCACATTTTCCACATAAAAATTCCACCAAAGCATATTAATGAGGTTGAAGTTATGCTACGAGTCACTTGATTTATATTCATCTCTGTGAAAAATTCGCTCCCATAGTTTATGCAAAATTTTAAAGTATTGATGTGAAATATTAACACCTCTTCAGCGTTTTATCGTAACGACGTCACGTCTCGAGAAGATAAACATAAAAGGTATATTACCATGAAAACTCATCTTAGAGGAAGGCCTTTGAAATCTACTTTAACAAAAAACTATATCAAAATAAGTAAATCGACTTTGCATATCTTTACATGTTCATACTATTGTTTGCCGATACATTTTTGAGCTGCGCCATTTATTTAATACATCGCACAGTAATAAACTCGAACTACATTTGATTCCCAAATGAGTTTAAAGATAAGAGGTAAGTTTTTCATTTTATATAAAGGATAAAAGAAGTATATCGTATATCAAAGTGGAATCTTTTCACTTTACTAAGCGAGCGTGAGCATACAAGTTTAAGCATAAGAAGGGATAATTATTACCACACTCATATGAAAGCTTTTGTCTATATCGTGAGAATCTCGCAACAGAGTGCTTACATAAAGCATATTTCTTAAATGTTTTTAGAAGCTTTTAAAATATTTTATTTTTTAAAATTATGATGGTAAAAATTTGCAAATTTTCCCTCAAAATTGGGCCTGTGGAGTAAATTAAAGAATTTGACAATTTAAATACTCGCTCGCACCTGAGTTTGTTCTTCTATCGGACCGCGGTAAAATCAAGCGGTAGAATAGAGGTGGTCTGGTGCTAACGAAAATCCTCTCATCTTCACTATTATCTCTTATTTACGGAAAAAGAAGTAACAGCCATAGGCCTGTGAGAAGGACGTCTTCTCTTAGCCAAGGCTATCTCCTAGTAGGTCCTTCATTATTAACACTATTCGTTATTTTTTACAATTAATGAATTTATCCTTCAAATAAGTATCATAATTTTGTTTATCAACAAACTTTTAGATCGTGAATATATTCAGATTTGTGAAAACAACGTACAAAGAAACCTTGCTTGCGTGTTTCAATGCCTTTGCTTTCTCAAAGTGTACTTCATCTTCTACTTGTTCATGAGAATTTACAGTTGTAACAAAAATAAAGTTATAAGACCATAGAATATTAATTTTAAATATTTTTTTAATGGCAGATCCATCATCGCTTTTAATAAAATGGAAAATGTTTCCGCATTCGGTATTGGTTCAATTTAAGCCTTCATTTTCCATAATTACATTTCCCTATGCATTTGCATTCCGATGCAAATATCTGATTTAATTTGTAAGATTGAGCTGAAGCTTAATTCAAAATGAGCATTCTATTTTCAACGGTTTGATAGTTGCATTGGAAGTAAATTGGTAACACTCAATCAGATGGATTCTATAGAATTACAGGTTTATTATTAACAATATAAATTTATTGTTCAGTCGAAAAACTCTTAGGAACCTTATATAGATTTATTGATTCTATTGAAAACTAAATTATAGTTTGAGGAATGCTGTTGCAAAATAACAAGCTTGGGAACATTGTCATATCTAGCCTCGACTTATCCTCATTTTGTTCATAATGACACGAATAGACTCGAATATACTTCCACTCCTTTCAAGATGGAGAATTTACAGTTCTAAAATTAGTTTATAGTATAAGGAAAAAGCTCATTTAAAAAAGCTCCTTGTTAAAGAACAATCTCGCTGTAAAATGGTATTGTTTATTTTTGTTGCTCAGAAGCTCTCCTTGCTAATGAGCGTTGACTTGAATGCGCTTTATGATATAGTTAAAGTCGTCTATCAATATGAAATTTAATAATATTCCATTTTCTATCGATACTGGGGGAAAAAAATAATACATACAATCTTGAATTTAAAAGTAATTTATTATTTAAGAGAAATCTTGTAGTTCTGGAGTCTATTTCAAATGTACATGTTTTAAGAAGTGAAATAAAATACTTTTCAGTCTAGACGCTGTCATGCAAGCAATTTGTGGTTTTTAATTAATTTTACATTTATTTTATGTAAGTTACAATTCTGACATTGATCGAGTACTCAACAATACTATTGTTCATGCTTTGGATTTAAAATCAAACTTTTTATTCCATGGAGCAATTAGTAAACAGTTTCAAGATAAGCTTTAATGTTTTCGTAATGCGACATTTTAATCAAGTGCTGCAAAATCCACTCGAGCTTTCGAGAAAGCGTACAAGCGAGCTTTTCGTTTTTTGAAATTTTGATCCTCGTTTAAGATACTAGATTTGTATTTCAAAATGACATGTTTGAATTTCTTATACTGAAAATATATAACTCTCTCTATATTTATAACCGCACAAGATACATTATGTATGAAAGCCAAATAAACCCTATCACATTACGCTTTCCTTCACCCTTAAATCTTTTCGAATGGAAGCCAACTTCGCGGTTGGCAAGTCTATCTTTTGCTTGATACATTATTAAAATTCATTAGAGTGTCAAGAAGCTTTTGCGAAACATGATATATAATTGTAACATTATGTCTGTAGGACTGTGGATTCCCAGAAATTATCCAGGAATCATTGTGGCAAAAACAACTTGTACAAGAAGTATTATAAAAAAATATTTATACTAAAATATCATAATGCATTTAATTTTATAGAAAACATTTTTGAAATACAAAATATTTTTATAATGGTCTATAAAAAATCTATAATGATTAAAGATACATCATATGCATCATAGTATTATCATTAATTATTAGCCAATGGTACCGCATATGTATCATGATTTCGCTAATGATTACAGTTTTTTTTTCAGAAATCAATAATCTGCTTAAACAAAAATAGACTAAATAATTTTTTTAACAATCAATTGTCACTCGTTTGTATTACGTTCCTACGAATACACAGACTGACAAAAAGTAATATAAATTATATTTTATATAATGAATTATTTTAATAAAAATTATATGAATCATTTTCTAACTTCAATAAGAGGAGGAACAATTTTTACCTTGAAAACTGATTTACTATAGTGGTTACTAAATCTTTAAAAATTGATGATTATTTCTCAATCAATTAACTGAACATATTCACTCTAAATAACTTATTCTTATATTCTATAAAAATCTCAAATGTCTTTCCAAAAAAATCATGATCTTCAGCAATTTTGGATAATATCTTTTACACATTTTAAATTATTGTTTATAAACGGAGGTTTCAAATCGCTTAAATTGAGCTAATTTATTAGAAATATTTTCATATTTTTATCCTGCTTATCCAATGATTATTTGATTAAAAATCCATTAAATTGTTAAAGTTATTCTCAAATACGTAATCAAATCATCATTAATCAAACTTTCCAACAGTATCGCCTGATGATGCCTTTAGTTCAAACTCTATTATAAGCTCGCATTAAGAACATTAAGATTAATCTGATCAGATTTGTTCCATTAACTTTAAGTTTGTGGTATCGTCCTTTAGTAAAAATGTAAAATTACATGCAAATGCTAATATTAGCTAGAAACATCGTGCTGAAGTCGTGAAGTTCTGAAGTCGAACATCGTGCTGCTACTCTTATGATGTTTTAAAATTAATCTCACCGCTCAATTTTCTTTCCTAATTATTTTAATTCGAAAATTTAATATCCTTATATGGTAAGAAATAATTGGATTAAACTGATGCAAAATTATTTTAACAAAGCCCACCCTCATTATACGCCGTGTGGTATTTTCATCAAGATTGAATACCACAGAAACATTCTACCCACCATAACGACCCTATGACCTATGGATATCTATTCTAAATTATAAGCCAAACCGGCGAATTTAATCCAGAAAAATTGAAAATCGCATTATCGAACACGATATCTAGAAGAACATCGTTGAACGAAAGTAATTACAATTTCAATTGAATACCATATATCAAATTTTCATTGAATAAAGTCTAGTTACTCCTGCAATTTAACATGATGTCGTTTGAATTATTCGAGGAATGCTAGGAAAATTTTACCCAAGCTTTGTTGAATGACATTTTTTTAATTAAGAAACTCGATGTTATACATTCCTTCTTTTTTATGGACACTCTGAAAATGTTCCTTTATTAAGGAGTAGATCAATATAAGGCATAATGTACATTTTTTCCACCAAAATAGCGCACATTGATGTTATTAGCTTAAGAATTTGTGGCCATTGAATTTAGGAAATCAAGCTTTCAGCCAAACGAGCAAAATCAAACCCACATGCAATATCTATGGGTATTTTATCAAACTTTCATTATGATGTAGAGTTACATAGACTTCTGTTTGCTCGGCTCAATTTTCACTCTCGTGAAAATTTTCGGGTAAATGAAGATAACAAAGTTTCTACGTGTATTACATTTCAGCGGAACATGAGCCCCTAACATGTATAGATTTTAATCAAGTGCTTGTAATCGAACACATTAATTGAAACCGTCTCGTATCAAATACTTGCTTATTAATATGTATTTATACAATTTGCTGGTAATTAGAATTGTTGCAGCGTGGATGAATTCATTCTGGAATTGCCAATGATAAGAATTCTTTGTAAATCATCTTATTCAACGTTTCTTAAGGCAATGAGTTTAAATATGTATATTTAAGAACCTTTTTAGTGAAAAATTCTATAGAAAACTGAACTAATGAATGAAAATTCCGCGCAAATTTAGAATAATTTGCAATAATATTTTTATTTTGAAGAATTTAACTCACATACGTCTCATATTGGATGAAAAGCATAAAATGCACGTTTAGAAGTAATTGAGTTTATAGCAAAAATAAAATATTTTTAACGATTTCAACAAAAATAATTGCAGGTAATTAATAATTATTTTAATTGCAAACTATCATCGCTGTATGATAATTTTCGTTGTGATTTTCGAAATGACTTAAAATTGCTCTCTTCTTCGGAAGAAATAGTACAACACATTTCCATGTAAGTGAAAGATAATGAGCTAAAAGAAAGTTTTATTGATCTGCATAAGTAATTTAGCTTCAATTTCGATATTCGAAGTATTTATATCTAATTTTTGGCATATATCAATGATTATTTTCATACACATTCCATTTTGTACCGTAAAAAAATACATATACTTTTAGCTTTTTATAGCTCATAATGAAATTCCTCTAATAGGCTCCAATGTACATTCCAATTCAATGTTTTTTTTGGCAAAAAAAATCAAGTTGAAATTGAACAAAATATCAAGAATGAGATAATGTATTACATTACATTGTTATATTATTTTCTTTGAAAATTTTATTCGGCGTAAGATAACATCACAGAATGTGCTTGACGATTCTCATGACAGCGATCTTGTTCACTTTAAGGGATATTCTTTTTTTCCGTATCAAAATCCCCTTTTGTGGGATTTTCCATTTGTCTCTAAGAAGCGGAAATTATAGCTGACTTTGAGAAATTATATTTATATATAGATAATTCATTTTTCTCCGAATTCGCTAAGAAGGTAACAACGAACTAGGCTCTTATTACAGTATTCCACTTTCGTCTTTTGACCATGAAAAATATATCTACAAATAATACTTATTACATACAAAAGCATCCAGAAAAATATGTTTTTTTGAATTGCAAGGTATATATTCAATACTGAAAAATAATCAATAAAACTATTAGTTATGTTTGTTAAAATATTCCCAAAAAATGGCTAAACGTAAATATTTTTTAAAAGGCATATAATATCAATTTTTAATTCAGACTTCAATTCCATTTGGTAGATATGATATATCTTAGGGATTCTAAGGCAAATAATTAAATTTCAACGAAACAAGCAAGACGAAATGCCCAAGAAGAGTTGCCCCACAAAAGGTGGTGCGTGATATCTGATGAGGGTGGCAATTCGAAGTCTGCAAAGATTTCACGAACTCACCTTAAAATTCAATACACACAAATAGATAGAAGACGCATTTAAATGAAGTGGAAGAATGAATTTTCAGCTGAAAATTTTCACGGCGTTTCTTTCACTAAAATACTACCCGAGCATTGCGATTCAAATGCTGGCTTACTCTGCGCAGTTCCCACGGGCTTTCATCCGTTTGCATTCGAAATCTGAAATTTATACGCTGTAGAATTTATCCTAAAATCTCTCTGCATTTACTATTTACAGCGACTTCAGTCCGGATAAGGACGAAACAGAAATTTGCGGATTGCAGTAAATATTGAATGTGAACGTAGGACAATAATTGGTATTAGTCCATGTATGAAATTGTGCCTTCATGCATCCGTTAGTAGTCGTTCGTGCGTTGAAAAATTTACTCCGCAGCATAAATGCCCTGAATCTGGCGCCCGTGGGAATTATCTTCGGAGGATTTTCGCAAACTGGTCGAGGAATCAGCGGTGTGGAAAATGTACAACTATAGCACTTGCGAAAGTGCAAGCAAAAATATTTCATTCTAATGAAATACTCTCGTAAGAATATTTCTCCTTGGAATTCATAAAGTATATCTGGGTCATGCAAACTCGTGAACTTAAGCTTTTAACTTTATCGTTTATAAAAATACGATTTAAAAAGTTATCTTAGGATGGATAAGAACGCTAAATAGTCTCTAATGTATGTGCTTAAAAACGCAATAGCTTTACCAAGTACTTGTACAATGGATTATAAAAGTTAAATCCAGATTGCAAAAAAAATCATTATATTTATTTTGTTATATCTCCAGTCGATCATTTCAATCCAGGTTAACCATGTTTTCCAGACATCAGACACTTATATTTTCAGCATTTCCAGCACCATATTCGTAGAAATGTGGCCCTATTATTCCGTTTGCTCAAAATGTACACCGAATAGAAACTTTTTGAGTTTAGATATATTTCCTGAATAATACGAAAATTATCATTACCCCTTGCTTTCGAGCAAAATTTTGCTTGAAAATAATGGATCTATTGTTTGTGTTCAAAAATAATGTGTTTATGTCTGTCCATGGTTAAAATTTTATTACCTTCTTCTAAAAAAATAGCTTATATCATTTGTAAAAAATATACAATACTAATATTTAGGCGTTACATTCGAATGACATAATTCTTATTTCAACGAACATGGCTTGTAAAATATATACACAACTATACACATCATATTATACGATGTTTTAACAAAAATTAAATGTATAGAATGGGGTATTTAACCCATCGGACCGGAAAACAGACATGCTATGCTCTAATATAAATCCACTTTTCTGTCAGCTTCGTCGCAGCGTGTAACAAGTTTGATAATTAACCAAGCTCAATAAATGAAGCTTAACACTATATACAATATTTCTTAATGTTCAACTTGCATAGCATCTGCTTTCTATTGTTCAGTTATTTTTGGCTATTCATGTTTTGCGAAAATAAAAAGACAGAGTTACCGTGCAAGCCTGCCAATTTAATTCTGAAGGAGTAAATTTTGCGAAGGAGTAGTGATACTCGGCTAATGACGCCACTCCAGAACAATCAAGGGGGAATAACAAAATTGGTCAGCGATAAAAATGATTTGAGTATCTTAATTATCAAAACAAACGTATGTTCTCGAGACAACACGAACAATCGAGCTTTGACTTCTAGACACTCATTCTGTTCTTAAGCCTTGTTCGTAACAAAGTGAATTGTGAGCAGAAAGAAGTACATTTTCAGCAAGACCTTGGTACCAATATATGAGTACATAATGAGACACAAAACACCCGTCTCTGTCTCTGAATTTCCGTACCCATAGAGTTAACAGGTAAACGAAATCATATGGTTACGTTCGTTTCAATAATGCAATAATATAAGTGTCAAACAATATATTGGAGTAAATCAGTCTTTGTATTATATTTATATGAAAAATATAGAAATCAGAATTTAAAACATAAAATTACATGTATGAATGTAGAGCATCATATATTTTGGCAGGGTGAAAATATTAAGCTTGCTTTGGTTCAAAGCACTTGTTGAATTTAAAATAATATGGATGTTGAATAGAGATAATATTTATAAAGCGGTATGACATTGCGCTTATTCTTTAGTTATTTGTTTTTAAATAGAGGCAACATAAAGGATGAGTTTTTTAAAAGGAAATAAAATAAACTTTATATCCTGCATAACAAATAAAATAACCAACAATGGTTTTCATTTGAAAATGACTATTATTTCCAATTGCTTTGGAAAGAATAAAAACTATTTTAAAATTGCAATAAAGGTATTCGTGTAACAATTTGTTAAGGCTATGTCTTATTCGGATCGATTTTACGTTTTTGCCTCTCAGATGAATTTCACGACGCCTAAACTTGATAATAAATAGTGTTCTATACATCTACTTTATGCCCCACATGAGAATACTCCAGAGTACTGCGGTTTTATATCGACTCACAAGGAAAAGGTATTCCTTGGTATATTAAGGGAGTAGATCATAAGCTGCATTAAGTAAATATAACATGTAATTTAAGACGCCGTAGTCGTAAAAGAGAGCTTCCGTCGTAAAAATCCACAAAAGCTCCCCTCGAAGATAGCCCTAAAAATACTACGTGAGCCATTGGACAATTTAGCGCCGACTAATTGCTCCGTATCAATTTTTCGCATTCATCGAACTCATTGAGTTCGAATTATTCTCGTCGATAAAAGTTGGATCCGAGCTTTCGAGAGGAATCGGAGACAAAGGAGTCAATCGTTCGAGAACTTTGTTTGGATAAAGTTTTTAAATTGAAAATTTTTGAACAGCGCCGAGATAAAGGAACGCGATAAACAATGAAGCTTAATTTGAGGAGCGTACCATTCCGAATGAAAGTATAATAGTTAGATTGAAAATTCGTAACAAAATTCAAGGCGGTCTTCGGAGCATTTTGTATTTATAATTTTAAAGCCTCTCGATAAAAAATTGGAACCTTACTAACATTTTTTCTTAATATTAAGAAAGGCGTCTTATAATTTATTCGTCCCAAAATGAAAAAGTTATAAGTAGATCGAAAGGAGTGTTTGTAAATTGGGACAGGTCTTTGAATGAACATTTGTGAAGTGTGAGATTTTAAAAACCAATTAATTTTAAGGAAATATCAGTCATAAAATATATTTCTAAAGGAGATAAAACATCCAAAAATATATATAAATGCATTATAGAAAATTACAGGAAGTCTACTTTTTTATATAATATTGCTTAACTTTAAAATAAACAGCATAAATGTGGAAAAGAATCAATTGAAGATGATCATTACAATTGGTATATACTAAAAACGACATCTAAGTTTTAAAAGTCAAAATTTTAAAAAATCTGTTCTGATGATTAAAAGCTTTCAGAATTCATAATACAGAAGACTGTCATAGTAAAGCAAGACTTTTTTCGTACAATTATTTATATTAAGAAATCAACATAAAAGACAAATATTGCCATTAAAAAATCTTATCCAAGAAGCAAAGAAGCCAAAAAAGATACTTACACATAATCCCTCAATAAGTTCATATGATGACAAGATAGTCCATAGAATAGTTTTTGTCGATCGTAAAATGAAATTGTATAAGATAGGCAGTGTATTCGCCATTTTGCATCAAAATTTGTTCATGAAAAAGCTCATTTCAAAGTGGTTTCGAACCCGTCCACAATTCAGAGCGCTGTTTGGGGCTATTTCAGCGTTATAAAAAGGTTTTTAATCATATTGTATGTGAAAATGGATCAAACACGAATCCATTACTTAAAGGTAAATTAATTAAATTAAGGAGTTAAATTGGCAGCAACCGACGAAAGTCGCCCAAAGCGACCAAAAATGCAAACCTCAGCTGGTAAGGTTTTGGTCTCCGTATTTTGGTATTTTATTCTTTGGCGGTATTAATGCGTTTGATGAAAGAAATTGTGAAAAAACAATCCCAAACGAAGAAGAAAAACTGTAAAATGAAAACAATCCTACGAATTTATTGAAATTGGATTATAAAAATCTTTCATATTTAAATTATATAGAGGTAAATATGAATAACTTCAGATGCATATCAACAAAGGAGTGTTTGCAAGCATCGATCGTCCATATTCTGCAGTTTGTGTATCCGTGAGAATGCTTTATACCAACTTTTACATGGAGTATTTTTGCGATCAATTTATAGCCATAATCCAATAAATAAAATATCACACATAGCAATTTCGATAGAAAATATCTCGATTTCGTATTTTACGCCATGAATTATATAAATTTGCTTAAAAATTTCATAGAATTTCTCGTTTTGTTCCTTTGGGTTCGCGGTTTTTTTTTTTTCATCTCAAATATTGGCTTCCGCATTTTCGGATTCGAACGATATTTTATTCAACAATTGCCTTGAGAATGGAAAAAATTGCTAAAAAAAACACCCCAAATGATGAAGAAAAACGTGTAAAATGAAAAAAATCCCACGAACTTATTGACAGATATGTTATAGTGAGAGTTTACAGAGATTTTATTTATTTTAAAAAATCAAATTCTGGAGTGAGCTGTTTAAATTAAGAATAAAATCGATTTAAAATGATCCTTATACTAAGCATTCTGCAAAAATGTCTTCTAGAGAAATGTGTCACAAAGACATTTGGTCTCGATAATGAAATTTCATCACAAAACTACTTGGATTTGTTCAGGAATAATTCAAGACATATTTTCGTACTTAAATACATTATAAAGATCTTCAATACAAAATGAATTACATACAATAGAAACACAAACCTGTAGGTAGTCCTGCGTTAAGCGGTTGGACTCGTAACCCGATCATCTCGGGTTCGGATCCCACAGGAGATGTGGCTGGCAACCACATTTTTAAAAACATATATATGCCATGAAAAACCATGTCAAAATGGTTGGTAATGATACCATAAAAAAGGGATCGCTAAAAGCCACCTCAAAAAAAAAAAAAAAAAAAAAAAAAGAAACACAAAGATTCCTATATCCGTAAAATATTGTTACAAAGGTCATTATAACTATTTTCTACGATGAAGGTTTTTTACAGTTAAAAAACATGCCATAGAATACTACCATAATAAGAGAGACATTGTGAGAGGCCTTTACAATTACTTCTTTGCTCTCAAAGAGAGCCCTCAAATTGTGCGCTGCTCTTGCATGACAAAGCACAAGTATATATGTTTGCCAAAGTTCAGACTAATCTCTAACAATGTTGACTTCAAATATTTAATCAACTACTGCACAATTTGGACCTGGTAATCGCTCATTTATTTATTATTCGATGTTTTTAAAAATATTAAGCTAAAATCTCTATTTGACGTTGAAAATATAAAGAAACTGGTGAAGATTCCGTCGACAAAATAAAAGGGTATTGAGCTTTTGGATATAATAAATATATAGATTTTTTTTCAGCTCGTATTTAAGCAATTGGATGCTTTTGATACACTCAAAGCTTCGTCTAGTTGTATATTACATTTGAATCGATGCATTTTCAAGTATTAAACATGGCGTGAAATCAAAGCATTCTGTTTGTTCCATGCAGAATAAATCTCATCCACGTTTGAAGCTATTTGAAAATTGGTGCGAAATGTTGTTTCTCAATCTATTGTTCCGATTCGACTTTATTCATTTCCTATTTGCTTAAAAATTGTGGTCGCGAAATTTTACAGCGTAATTCTTACAGGTGGGCTTTAAGGATTTTTATGAAAACAATCTGATTTTGGTGCGAGGTATTCCTATGAAGTGCTTAATGTTTTGATCAATTAGTTGATTAAATCAAATTCAATCATCTGATTTGCTTCCAATTATAATGATTGTCAATATAATATTGCTCAAATTTCTAGTTGAAACAGATCTTTCACCAACCATTAGGAAATTAATACAGAACTATGCAGTTTCATCATACAACAGCAATATTAGTTATATGAACAGTGTTAGTATTTGAATGCCGAATATATATCAAATTTATCAATATCCACTGCGTTTTCTATCTTCATCCTCTTAATATTTAGATTTCAACATGTATTCTTCTTAAATTGGCTTATAACATAGGGGATCTCTATGGAATATTTTTCTATGGAAAACGGATTTGATTGCTAAAAAAGGATTGCCTCTCACATATACTTAAATCAATCCAACTTTCTTTCTCATTCATTTTATCAAAACCAAGAAACAGCCTAAACCTAGAATGATATGCGAGAATAATCATCAAAGGGTTAAATATTTCAATTTTTTGATACAATCAAAAAAATCTACCACCTGGATTTCAATCCAATGTTTGTAATAATAGTCATAGGATAAATTCAGTTTACCAATACATGATCTTCAGATTTATATTAAATTTTGTAACTTATTTTGCATTTAAAGTGTATTAATTTTCACTCAAATTAAACGCCTTTGTAAATAAAACCATATCTTAAAAGGTTGCAATGAAGCCATATTATGTAAATTATACATTTTTCCATCCAACCGTCCCTTTCGCAATTCTCTGAAACGTATAGAACCTTTTCAATGAAATTCAAATGGTATCCTTCTTTGAGTTTGCCAGCAATGGCATAGATATTAAAGTTTTTCACCGATATATACTTATGATGATGTCGAAGCCGCTTTTTCAGGCAGAAGTTACTCATTTAAGATCCCTCCAAATTAGATATAATTAGACCTATTAAGGCGCACTTCATCTGGCTTCCGCGAATACGGAGACAAGATTTACAATCTAATAAGAGGTCTTAAAATAAATTGTATAAAACCGGTGTGGCTCCTGTGCCTCCTCGTTTGAAATGTCGCATTCTAGTTCTTAATTTAGCGGATTTTTCCACAAATTGAAGGCTTTTTTCGCTTCCCCGCCGTCCCGTGAATTTGCATTTTCATATTTCCGTATTTCGCCTTTCAACTTCAGGGAAAATCGATTTTCTTTTGTATCGAGCTAACAAGGCTTTCTTTTTCTGCGACACGCTATATGCACACGTACAGACGAAATTTACCTGTTCCAGGAAAAAGGAAATGGCAGACGGAACTCGAAACTCCCCATAAAGAAATCATTGCTCCTTATTATTGTTTTTCTATTTATTTTTAAAATCCCCATACGGCATCGAGTCGAACAAAGGGCGCTTTTTTGCCCTTTGCCTCTTCAAACAGCAACTGCGAAAAATTTGCGAATTCAGCTAACGTAATAAATACCTGTGATGTACATGAACCACGAAAATGTTCAAATTGGATTCCTCCACATCGCTGCCATACATTAAACGCTTTGTTATATTAAGATTTTATCGAATAAGCTCTCGTTATTCCAAGTACGCATGAATACTAATAATTTTAGATGGAATGTTTATATTTAATATCCATTGCCATGATACATCCGCGGGAAGTATAAATATACATATTACATACAGAAATTATCTCGTCGCGGCGAGCTTTCGTTCGAGCTTCGAAAGCTCCGTTGCCGCCCTCGATAATTTTACAATTTTAATTAAATAGGTATTAAACACGCTAATATCATAAATTTTATTCACCGGAGAAACGAATGATTTATCTGGTAAAATAACTCCTTTTGTTAACCCACATCACTCATTTCACGGGTATCCGTTTTCGTCCGTGAATTTTACAGCATTCGTATCATATAGCTATTATAACGAGATGGAGGTTTGATCACAATTTATAAATTCAACGTAGTTTTCTCATAAATATGAGATGAACATATTCAAAAAAAACCACGACCCAAAGGAATAAAACGAGAAATTCTACGAAATTTTTAAACAAATTTATAATTCATGGCGTAAAAATACGAAATCGAGATACGTTCTATCGAAATTGCACAAACTACAAATTAATCGCGAAAATACTTCATGTAAAAGTTAGTATAAAGCATTCCAACGGATACACAGAATGCAGAATATGGGTGATATATAATTTAAATAAGATTTTTATAATCCAATTTCATTGATATGCAATTTTAAGCTATTTTGAATCTAAATTTGAACATAAGCATTAAAAATACTGAACACATCACTCAATAAATTCGTAGGATTGTTTTCATTTTACAGGCTTTTTTTTCTTTGCTTGGGACTGTTTTTTCACAATTTCTTCTATGAAACACAATAATAATGCCACAGAATAAAATACCAAAATACGGAGACCAAAACCTTACCAGCTGACATTCGAGTTTTTGGTTGCTTTGGATGGCTTTCGCCAATTGATGTCCACAGAGCTGTAACGAAGGTATGAAGGGCCTGTGGCAAGTAGCTAACTTGCACCATCCCCCCCCCCCCGAAAATCCATTTTTTTAAAAGCTAAATAATACTATGTATATTTTTAAATAATCTACGAAAAAAATCTAAAAATACCCAATCTAACGTATAGATGACTGTTATTGTTTTTTTTTTTTTAATACTATGATAGAAAGTGTCTGCCTTATAAATCTTAAGTTTCAAGATTTTTAAGAAGAAGAAGGAAAAACTAGTTAGATTTTGTAACCTATAGACTAATTCGTGACCTCATTTGGCGCGAGCCACTTATATAAATTAGTCAATGAGGTAGCTCCCGTGATCGTACAGATCATATAAAATGCTGCAAAAATCCCAAAAAAAGAACGGAGTGGCCACAAGGCCTGTGTGTCCAACCGGTCCGCTTTTCGGAGCGCTGATATGATGAATGAGCGCCTCGCAATCGGACGCCATACTTGTACATGTCTACAGAACGATTACGAACTCTCATTACAAAGCGATGTTGTCCGAAGAATACTGATCAGGTGGGTTGTTTAAATTTAAGATTCGATCGAAAATATTGCTGTCTTTATTTGTTGGGGGCTTATGCCAGCAGGATCGACAAAAGAGGGATTAGACAACTTAGTATATATTATAAAAACGGACAGAATCAATCAGTGTTAATTCATGTAAAATAGAATGATCAATAAACTAAAAACCACGTGCAACTCTCGACTGGGTCGGTATTCTGCGTTTTGCGCCCCAAGCCCAGTTGCACTCATGGCGGGCGCCTGCTTTACCACGCTTTTGTTACGGCCCTGGCTGTCCATTCAGTTGGCTGCCAATTTGTTTCTGAAGTATAGTTACGGATCCATATTTGATCCATTTTTCTAAAATGTATTTATTGTGCTGAAACAGCTACAAACAGCGCTCTGAATTGTGGACGCGTTCGAACCCACTTCGAACAGAGCCTTTTCATTTACAAATTTTGATGCAAAATGGCGAATGCATTGCTTTTTGTTATATTTAAGGTATCAGCTATCTCACGCAACTTAAATTTATGATCGATCAAAACTATTTTATCATCCTACGAACTTATTAAGTGATGTACTATGTATTATGAAGTTACTTTATGAAAAGGTTAGGATAGGAAGCGTATTCCATAATATTATATCCGATACATTGATTAAAATAAATTATCCTCCTTGAAAAATCATAAGCAATTCAGGAAGAATTATAACAACAGGAGTGAAAATACTATGCTAGATGATATGATATCGTCCCTTACGTGGATAATTATAGCTTGATTTTTTTTACTCAACAACATTTTAAGACATTGTCTTATCAAAGTCATAAAAGGGGGGAAAATAAAATGTCTCCGAGATTAAATTATATCGCGAACTTTTTACATCTATCAAAAACGTTGTCCACCGTGCCTTTATTGACGTTTTCTTCCTACCCCCAAACAAATATAAGCATTCATAATAAAAAATGTTCACGAGGCATTCACCCCCGTCGACTTAATATCAAACTTCGGTGACGGGGGCTAATTTATTGAATAAACACAGGGAAAAAATGCCGACTACCAGCCGGAAAACCACTCTATTAAGCAAACAATTTCGGCCGTTTATTTAAACATTATTATTCTGTTTACGCTGAAACCATCGCTTATTTTCAATAAAGCAAACTGTATCGGCTATGGTAAAATCGTGATTAATATACGCACAATCAAACGTTCTCTATATGATGATTATATTGGACGTTATCGGGCATGGGTCTCAGCTAATCGAGCCATTATCATTCTGGCGAAATTTTATCATATAATTCGTTAATAATGAGAGTTTTATGGAGCCATTACTGGAGATAATGGTATAATAATTAATTTCTGCTATATTTCCGCATATGCTGAGCCTAATGATCACATTCATCCCTTGGCTTTGAGTTAATTTCATTGTTATCGAAATTGGCGATAATCGAGAAGTCATCGAATCGTTATGAATAAATACCATAACAAATAAAGTTCTTTTTTATATAGATGCTTGTCAGACAAGCATTGTGAAGTTGATGGTTGTATATATTGGCAAACAAATGATAATACAAAGGATTTGGCTGCGGTCCAAGTGCTCAATTGTCAGAAGCAACAGTTCTTTGCCAGCAACAGTTGACTTGTTGCCTACAACTATAGAGCTGAAAATAAATTTTAAAAAAACCGAAACATTTATAATCCTTAATATACATGTATTTGCAGTATAGAAATCGGTCGGCTTAAATCTCATTACGCTCCATCCAAAATGGCCCTACGTATGCTTAGCTGAGCTCTCAAATAGACCTAGAACACAAAAGTTTCTCAATATACAGGACAATGAATCCCCAAAGATTCTTACAATACAAAGAGAAAAGTTTTAAAGCAACTGCGAGATCATTTTGAATTGAACTTCGTTTACAAACTTGCTCTGGTTTTGTGCGATAAAAACGGGGGCTAAAACACAATCATATTATCCTCATCTAAGAATTTAATAGAACTCTGTACAATCCTGCAGCTGATTAAAAAAATATATTTTATATCAATGAATTAATAAGACTTCTGTCGGAGCTATTATAATATTAACAGAGCCGTAACGAGGGTATGAAGCCCCCATGGCAAGTATCTAGCTTGTGCCCTTTTTTTAAAAAAAAAGTTAAATAACACTATTATAAATGCAATTTATTACATATTAATAAAATTTATATTTTAAAATAATATAAGAAGATAGTCCCAAAAGTACTCGACCTAACGTATAGACAACAAAGTGCAAAACCTGAATTTAATATTTTAAATTTTATTTTAATATTGTTGGCTTGCTAAAAAGTCATTTTGAAAAATTCAAGTTTTGCTATTATTTATTTATTTTATTAGTTAATTAATAATTAATGATCGAATAATACAGACTATCAGCATCCAATGCAATAAGCATAATAAAATATTTTTATGAGAGCCAGGACAATCACTCGCGGTCGATGATACAGCATGTGTACCATGCCTTCGCCAACACTGTACCATTACTGCATGTTTTCCTCTACCATTAAAAACTTACAGCAATATCCATTTTTTTCTTGGGCAGATGCAGGGATCTTTTTCGCGAGAGGCTACCAAAGATTTAAATTATTATTAACAATTTTATATTTGGGATGTTATCAACTAACTGATATTTCAGCAATTTATGGCAGCTTAACTATCTTGTTGAAGTCATTTATTAATACTTACGTTGTTAATAAAATCCATTGATTTACAACCACAGAACTTTCCTATCTAGCTATTATTATATAGCATATAAACACTATAATGGCTAAGTCCCAAGAGAACAGAAGGATAGCAAGCCATAAACAGATCCCACGATAAGTTATCCAATCATTTAGAGGCCAAATTAAAATTTCTTGAAGACTTGTTTGAGTATAGTCTAATCGAAATTCGCTTGCTAAAATCCCTGCTATTAGTAATGAGCCCAGAATTAATTTCTATCTGTTAAAAGACATATCTCCAATGGCTGTCCTGACTCTTATTCAAAGACCGCTTTCCAGACAATTGCCGTCTGGTGCCATCGATCGCCAACTCTTCCAACCCTCATAAAGGCTGTCTATTCCTCGGAATGATGTCGGAGTACTCGTGAGCAGAAAGGCGTACCATCCACCTGACACATCCACCCGTAACCTTTAAAGTTCATCAAACCCTCCTGCCGATTACCTTTTTTATGGACTTGCCATTTAAGCAACCAGAACAGATCAAACAGCCCTCCGTCATTTCCCATCGTAAAACTTTCTTACGGCACACTTACAGGTGTTTTTAAATTAGATCTCGTTCAGGGGCGCAGGTTACTGCCTATATTGGCGAAATTAACTACCTCCCATAAATCCCAGTCGTTCGTTTATTATGCTGCCATCGTTTTGAAATGTGACCCACAAACGATTCCGATATATCGACCCATCGAGGAAAATTTATAAACTCGATCCAGATTGTTTGACTGGTTGTAAATGTAGCAAGTGCTTTTAATATTCATGGAGGAATCAAACAAATTAAATGTCAAAGATGTAATCAAAATCTTCCAATCTGCAACGATTCATTGATTTGACGCTTAATCCTATCAAATTTTATGCAGCCATATAATATAATTCATTGTTATTAAATTGGTCATAATCAGGAGAGTAATATGACTAGGAAATCATATTTTTAAAATTTCATTAGCTTTCTTAGTCTTAATCGATCGTGATTTTAAATAGATATTTTCTTTTATAAATATATATTGCTTCGTTGTTGTTTTCGCCGCTGCGGCATCTGAATACCGCGTTGTTCAACTACAAAAATCAGATCAGGAGGTCACTTAAAGCATGAAAGCTCCGTATTATTGACCTCAATGGTGATTTTGGTACCGATAAAAAACGGACACCACTTTTTGAAGGAATTGCAATTTTTTATCTTCGACAGCAATTTGTCTTTTCTATGCAACTTCCAAAAAGAGAAAGGGGAGATAATCAAAAGATTGAATTCTCTACGACATCATTTATTTTTCCATTTGATACTTGCTGCTGAAAATGCACGCTCAGCCTCCAGACACGTTGGAGGTATCGTCATCAGATATTTAAATGCTAGTTCGAATTGATGACCGTGTGAGCCCCCATTTTCGTATTCCATCTGCTGAGACACGGGCTTAAACTCGCAAAATTCCTGATTTTCCGACAAATTATTTATTTCCGTCGCTGCAGATGAATACTTATATATTATAATACTTTGATGTAATTCGTAATCATAGTACGGAGGAATACAAAAATTCTGAACCCCGTATCTATTATATTTCACATCGATATTCCCATTATTAGAGTCGAGGTGTAGTAAATACATCACCGTTGGGAAAGGTTAATATAACAATTTGAAAAACATATATGTACTGTATATATGTATGCATAGTTTAGACAGTTACTCGCCAATTAATAGTTACGCCACTGTTTCCAAGCGTCCAGATTTCGACGGGAATGTCTCGATTTAGTAGCCTTCATCGTACTGGTGAGATGTTACGATACGATTTCTGCTAGATAAAAATTTTAATGCCGAATCTACATATAAGGTGAAGATTTATGCTTTATTCTGCAATAAATACTTACGACAAAAATACATTTTTTAAGAAATTGTTCGAAATATTGTACAATCACGGTTATAGCGAGCAATTAAATTCTTTCAAAAATTATCTTTTAATACAAATATAACATATTTTCTTAACAAGCACGTTGACATTTTCTATTTTAATGTAAATTTAAAAACGCATCTATTGATAAAAGTCGATGATTCCTTTAACGAATTTAGCAATATAGATAAGCAAATATGATATTATCAATAAAATAGAGGTTAGCCATATTTTATAAACTGCCAAGCATATAATGCATAAAAGTGTTTTGTGCAATTGATTTTTCTGCAAATAAAAACAATTTGATGCTCTTTATTTGATAGTTATACAAGAATACAAGTGATAAGTCACTCTAATTAGTCATTAGCCTCTGGCTTGAATTACTTGACCATAAAACTCAGCTCAAAACTCATGTGTTCAATTGAAAATGCTTCAATTGAGTCCTTCAACAATTCTACTCTAGTGGCTTGTGAAGCGAATAAAAAACGTAGTGGTCGTGTGCTTTCAATATTGAGCTTGATGAGATAACTTGGTAAACCTTATTTGGTTATTGATTATAATATACCACAGTTTTGCAATAGATTTAATACTGAATAATGTACCTGAATTTTAAAAAATAGAATGGAAAGGAGATAGAATTTAATCTCGTAAACAACTTTTGAGGAATCACTCCTGTGCAACTAATGGCTAACATAATATTATTTGATATATTTTGTTAACAAGAAACTTAAACAATCATATTAATATAAATTGATGGTTCGTTTTGTATTGGTTTGGTTTCCGCAAAGCTTTAAAAATAGCATCTATTAAGGATATGCATCGAAGAATACTGAGAGTTCATTTAAAAACTCGTTTAAGCACTTTATCAATATGAAATCATACAAACAGAAAGACTTGCAAATTCATTTTTGTCACAAATCCTCGTGAAACGTATAACCGATGTTTGGACGGTCTGAAATTGGAACGCGTCGGAAGTGGTTTAACGTTTCATTCATGAAAAATTGATGAAGGTGAGCTTTGTGGTTCGTTTCGATTTGACAGTGGAATTTTCAATATATGCACGAATCCAGCAATGTTGAAATAGGAAGTCCTCGTCAAATAAAAATTTAACGAGTTTTGTAAAATTTTCAATCAAAAATAAACACCAAAAGAGGCTTAGGTCGTTGATTCATTTTGATATTTATATATTCGGATCGTTGCCTCTTTATGCCCGAGGCCATTTCTCGCAATTACCGACCCTGAAAGGTTGATACTTCTTCGGCTAGATGGACTTTGAACGTTTATAGACCATCAATGCTATATGCCCACCTGAGTCTTTGATGGCCAGTCTTGTGTATCTAAGTAAAGAACATATTTTATCCAAATATCGCACGAGCGAAACTCCATTTTGTACTTTAAAAACTCGTTCACTTTGCTGGAGATGATTGGATGAACTTTCAATTAAATAATGCAATTCGTTTTCCATTAAAATTTATAATGTATTTCGTCGTTTACTTCGTGGCGTTCTGTATATCTAATAGCCCAAGCGACAGGAAGTGTTAGAGAAACCTACATAGAGTTAGGATAGACAATCTAGGAACATTAGAGATAACTTTCATCATTTAGTCGGATCAAAACTGTTCGCAATTTCAGTACCAAGTACGATTTTACTTAAATAACCCCACTACCATGATATAAATATGAGAAAGCAATTTCTAAGGGTATTGCTCCTTCCAGAATAACAAATTTGTCTGGAACCCTGAACAAATATCTTTCATACATTAATATGATATGTCACTGGTGTAAAAAGTCTTAAGCTATGAGCATCATAGCAAAGCTCAGGCGGCAAAGCTTTAACGTCGAAATCGTCTACGTATTTAAATACGAATTTATGAATGAGTTATTTCTGTCGCCATGTAATTTATTCACGCTATGGATATGGATTTCGGTCCCGCATTCGAATAAACATGGAACTTTCATAAGTGCACCCATATGCAACTGCATCTTTCAGACTTATGACTAGTTACTATTCGCTAGTCGAACTCATTTCACTCTGAAGAGTTTCATAAGTACGCCTAGTAGGAATTTTCATACAGCCTCTCCAACATTTCCATGACGAGTCGAGTATGTTTTTTGCTACCGCAAAAAAAGCTCATAATTTCATCCGATTTAATTAATTGCCCGAAAGCTCTTTTTTCATCTCTTAACTGAATTTAAAGCTCTCCTTGAATTGGATAAGAGAATATTATTTTCACCGCTGAGCAAGAATAACGCAATATTTGATGAATTTATGAATCCGATATTCGAAACCAACCAAAGCTTGTTTGAATTTTATAATTGTAGCGGCGAAAAACGATCTTGGAAAAACATGCAGATCTATAAAAAGATTTTTTTTAGAGGAATACCTTATTTTTTAAAAATTAATTAATGCAATACAATTTTCGCCTCAAAATAAATCCAGCTTTCGATGTTCGCATATTATAAGGGATGTTATGTCGAATTTCTGCCGTATCTTGTTTCTTCGAGATAATTTATCTCAAGATTGTGTATTTCGTATCTGCATCCCATTCATCAATATTCATGCAATCCATAAATAACGTCACGGCAACTTCAAAGAAGAAAGCTTATATAAACCAAGGAAAGTGCATTATTCATCTTTCCCATTATTTACGCTATGATAAACTTTGTAATATTTTTATGAACGTCATATTTGTAATCCGCATATTTTTTGTGACCGTATGGACACATTGCATTTCTAAAAGCAATGCATTTATTTCTCATTTTAAACACGTATATCTTCATCATATAATGTCAATGAAATTATATATTAGGACAAATCGTTTGTCTGTCATTTATCATTAGTATTTCGGTGGAAAAACTTCTAATATTATTTTTTCTCGTATATTATTCCTATGTGGTAGATTCACATTGTTTTCTAAATTATAATAAGATTTCTTTGATAAAAAAATTTACACAAAACTTCAGATAGAATCTATAAGTGACTGGAGGAATAATCAGGGCCGTAACTAGGGGGTTATATTTTCGACTGATTGTAAAACTTTAACAACCCACAACTGATTAGTCTTCTTCGGACAACTTCGTTTTGTAATGAGAGATCGAAATCGTTTTGAAGAATGGTGTCCGATCGCAAAGCGCTCATTCGTCATGTCAGTGGTCCGAAAAGCGGACTGGTTGGACACACAGACCTTGTGGACACTACGTTCTATTTTAGGGCTTTTTGCAGCATACTCTATGATCTGTATAATCACGGAAGCTCCCTCAGACACGATATTTATCTATTCTACTAATTTATGCTACTATCTTAGCTAGTTTTTTTTTAGTTTTAAGGTACAAAATCTGCGTAAACAATAAACAGCTCATGTCCCTTTGTCTCAAATGTGTTATAATGGACTCATGTTTCATCCTGAATTTATGCAAAAATCAGTCTTATTGCTATGAACCATCGTCAAGCACTCGATTGAAACATTACGATGCTATTTTTATTACATTGTGAGCGAACGCGGCACCCATCTTACGCACAGCTTTCTCATGTTCAAACTTTCAGTCAACATTTGATCGACCACTGCGCTATTCATCTTGACAGCTCGTATAGCCTCGTTTAAACATAGTATTTTTTTTTAAAACAGCAACTGATATGTATACGTTAGGTCGGGTACTTTTGGGACTAACTTCGTATATTATTTTAAAATAAACATTCTAATAATATTTAATATGTTTCATCAATTTTTAATTATGGTTACAAATCCAATCATTCATAAATGGTCCTGCTTCTTAAGATATTGTAAATATACGATACAATTTACATCATAATTCCATTAATTATTTGAAACAGCGTGTGACTATAATAATGCAAGTACCTGAACAGCTCATGATTTGGGTTGCACTAACTGCCGAAAATCGTTCTATACTTATAATATAATTAGGGCTTTGAATTGGAACTGAACTGAAACCCCGTTCATTTTTTTGGGATGACCCGAACCGGTTTAAAATTATCGGTTTTTCGGACCAAAAACTTTTATTTTGCTGGATCGAAAACCGAAACTATAAAAATAACGATTCAAACTCATAAATTGAAAAACAATTTTAGTACAAACTTTTAACATAATTTAAATTTATAAATGCTCCATCTAATCGCTGTAATTATTTTCCATTACCAAATACTCTGATGAAAATTCATTTCATGTCCGATCTTATAAGCTTTGATTTTGAACGTATTTTCGCCATAAATGTAACAAATTATTACGTGGCTCCTCTTGTGGTGTCTGCGATGTATCGATAAGTAAAGCACACGTCGTTCTCATGACTCGTCATACTTAAACAGATAAGTATCACTACGCCATGTTGTCAAATGTTGTTCATAGATAAGCGCGAACTTAACGACCTCCATAGAGCGCCCGTACCTCGGCTCTACAATAAATTTCACCATGTGCTTATAAAGAAATCATTTTTATCGTGTGTATAACTCGCATAAAATATATTTGCTGAGCATCGCTGCTGCAAAATTATTTCATAAATATTCTAGTGTGAGCACTCGAGGCGCATTGGAAAATTTTGCAGAAATACTGTAATGATCGAGAGACTCGGATGTGCGTCATTTTTTTATGTTCGTCGAAGCATTAACGTCGAGTGAAATCATTTTATTTTGCAGGGCACAGTAAGGGTGCAACTGGAGATGCATATGGCCAATACAGTATGCGAGGTTGCGGTTGCAAGTGGCGCAGGCGCAGTGGGACCACTTCCGGCTGCACCCCCAGCTGCTCAATGCTACGACCGGGATAAACAGGTATAAGGTTAACACTACCGTGACATGGAATCAATAAAATGCATATATTTGCGTTTTTTATGTCCAATATCGAATTGATTTAATCTGGGTTATATATCAATCCAAACTTCATAGTGTATATGATTTTGACTTTATCATCTGAAAACAGAATATTTATTATTTTTAGATTAAAAAAATATTCACAGAAGCAAATTTTCAATGTCGATGATATAGCCCTTTTTTTGGAAGAAAATGCCTGAAATGCACGCTCAGATTTAAAGCATTCAAAGATCGTTTGACCCTTTTGTTGAATGGAAATGTCACCGAATTCAAATTAAAGCCACGTTTGATTTATAATTCAAAAAATCTAAAAGCCTTCAAGAGAATCGATAAATTTACTTTGCCACTGCATTTTCGTTGGAAAAAATGCTTGGATGACAAAATGTCTTTTACAAAACTAATTTTATAAGTGTTTTATTCCAAAAGTAAAGAAAAAGAAATAGAATTTGAAATATGATTGATTCTTGATAATGCTCTTCCACACTTAATGGGATCCTATTCAAGCATAAAAGTAATTTATTTACCTCTCAATACTACAAGCATTCTACAACCGATGGATAAAGGAGATATTACTAACTTCAAAGTGCGTTATTTAAGAATTGAAGGAATAGAAAAAGATCAATATAAATCTTATTCTATTACTCTTTTTGCGTGACTTTTGAGGTTCAGGCTATTTGGATTTGTATCACCAGCACCTACATTGAACAACACAACATAATTTTAAACAATGCTGAGTAAATAACTGAGTCTACTGACTGCCAAGGGATGGGGGCTCTACGAACCTATCGAGGTCGTAGAAGATCGCAAGAATGCATTTTCCTCCAAATTTATTATAGAATGTCCTAAAGTTAGAGGGAGTAGCCACAAGGTTTCCATGTCCAACTGGTCCAAACTCTGGACCGCTGACACAGAGCCTAATAGTGCCTCGCGATCGGATACTATACCCGGACATGTCCACAAAACATGGTCTACTTCCATGAACGGATCTCCACATGAGCACTCTGAGAATTGAGAAATCCTGAACCTGTGGAAAGAAGTCCTAAACCGCCCATATCCTGTGAGGTACTGGGACGTCCAGTAATGTAATATCAGTTGAGATACTCTGGATATTAAATAAAACAGTACTAAAATAAGTCTTTAGCTACGAAACGCGAAATGTCCATCATCAAATTATCAATATGTTATATATTGCAAAATGTTCAATTGATGGATTGCCTATTTCGATCTTTACATGAAGATATATACATTGGACAATGACAATTCAAATTTAGCAAAAATTTCACAATTCAGATAGTTTAAAAAAATTAAACCTAGTGATTTAAGTTTAAAAATGGGGGATGAAGCAGCCCTGAAATCTGCAATCGAAAACAATTCGATGCAGAACATCAAAAAAATATCATAAATGATCGGCATATCCAGATCGAGTGCTCCAAGGATCCTAGGAAGTTGGGCAAAATTAAAAAATAAGGTCTTTTAGTCCTATCCGCATTGATCAACAATAACATGGCTAGGGGACCCAATCGAATATTCGAATATTCGATATTCGAATATATTTGCCCGTTTTCCAATATTCGTATATTCGAATATTTGTAAAATTAATCGAATATTATTCGTTATATATTTTTTAAGAAAGTTGCTCGATGTTCTTCTGCCAATCGAAATAGCAACAAAGAAATGCAAAAATGTGCCAAGTTTATTGAAATTATTTTATTGAATTTGTGTAAAGTTTATTAAAAAACTATTCAAAAATATCGATCATGCCAAAAAAATGGTGATATTTTAGATACTGTCGATAAAACCAAACTCAATGACAACTGAGAGGGTTTTTTCAATAGCAGGCTCAATAAAAATGAAATTACGGTCAAGCTTAAAAGTAGAACGTTCAATGCACTTTTTTTTAAAAAATATATATTGTTGAAAAGTAAATAAAATTCTGATCCTTTTGATTTCGTTGAAACCAAAAACATCAAAATTTCACTTGATTTCTAGCCTCTGTCTATGAGAAAACGCGTTGCGCAACAGAAGATGATACTTCTCGCCCTCTTTGTGTGATGGGATCAAGAACCTTCCTTCCTGAGGGAATAAATTTATTTCTAATGAAGGGAACTTAATAGAAAAATAAGATGTTCCATTTATATTTTTATATAATAACACTAATGAAAAATTCCGGGTTATATTTGAATCACCCTCGTCTACATATATAAAATATTCGAATACTCGAATATTCGAATATTTTACCAATTTCACATTCGATATTCGAATAATTGATTTTACGAATATTTGGGACCCCTAAACATGGCCCAACAGATCAACATCAGCAGATCCTTGCAAGATAACATGCTATTAAGCCGATGATTAAAACGTGGACGAAAGATTATTTCAACCCCTAAACGATAAATACATTAAAAATAGTGCTTTTTTTATATATAGTGAGATTCTGAAGGAATAATTTGATTAGAATAGAAATTGATGTTCACATTGAAAATGAAATTATAGCTAAATTGGAATTGTCATTTCCTTTTCTTCAAAGAACACATCTTCATTTAAAGATCAAAATTTTCAATCCATCAGATAAACGTTTTGAAAAATTGAATATATTGATAATGATAAGGCACAATGATTTACAGGTAATTCATTTCGCATTATCAATAAAAACATTTTAAAAAATCAAGAATTCAATGCTCTGAAAATTGGTTAATACGTCTTTAAAATCTCAAAGCTCTATCATTCCAGCAAATTTGTTAAAGGCGTGTATAATTGAATATTCCTCCATGTAATTCGAGATTTAAGCACTCGCATTGGATAATTTGGAGCTTAGAAATAATTTTTGAGTTATCATTATATGAGACTTTACTGCCTTTATCCTGAATTGAATCTTACTTGGTTTTAATTGGGCTCGTCGAGATACAATTTGCTTTAATATCGCTGTGGAATTTTTTTCTCAGTTGATACTTAAATAAGTTATGCGAAATTTGTAAATTCTTAAATATATATAATTATTTCATATTCCACAGAGGGATTGAAAAAAGACTTAATTAAGAATAAGGATAAATTTTCATGTTTAGTACATAGTCAATATATTAAAACGTATATAATTTTAGACAAAGTTAAACATTTTAAAATAGGTATTTAAATTTTTAGTAATAGCCGAAGACGTTGTAAAAATATTGATCTATTGTTAGGTAGAAAATGTAAAAGTAAAAAATCACAATGAAAGATGAATTTCAATGGTCATATAGGTGAATATATATTCACCATAGCTTTTAAATTAATTAATATAAAAATTCGAACTCTGAAGATATATGACCGAAAGTGAAGTAATCCTGCCATTATTTATAAGAACCATTCGCCCGAAATTCCAATGATATTTTAACAAATTGGATGAAAATTTACGATGTTTGAATACTAATTATTTAAAGTGGCTAATTAAACAGGGCAGTAAATTTTAATTAAGGGAAGCGAGTACTTAAAAGTTGAGAAACGAGCGATCGTTCGAACGTTATAAATAATTTCATTAGCAACCGATAATGACGATATTGTTACGAGAAACCCAATAGGAGCATAACGTGATTATTTCATTCGACGAGAAGATAAGACCTTCAATTTACGAGCTCATATATCGACTGATTCTCCGAAGCCATCCATGCTGGATGTTTGAGCCCTATCAATTCAAACATTAATTACATCCTCGCAGTCCTTCATCAGACCGCCAACAATTAGTTAAACTTACCTCTCACCTGAACCCAAAATCAATACAGCCTTAGGATTCGGTGCTTAATCAAGCTAGACTCATCAGGACACGTTCTCTACTCGAGTCACGTAACTTCCTTTTCGACAGAAATTGGCAAAACTATGAAAAACATCTCTGGATTTAAATTACAGATCTTATATGCGACAATCTACAAATTCAATCTCATTGTTTATCGAATCTATATAAAAGATATATTTGTTATTAATTGAAAATTGATCTGATTTGTGTCAATGCTTTAATTAATGTACGTGTCTATACAGGGTATTTTGCACATGGATCGACAAAAGTTTTTTTGTGGTTAGAAGGGTCTTTTGCTACGTTTCACACACAGGCCCTATGTCATAAATATCAGGGTTGTAATAATTGTAATGAAATAGATGTTTATTTCAAATTTTTGAAGAATACCCAAAATTTCACCTTTAAATCGCCATAACTTTTTAATCTTTGGTCGTAATGGCACGAAATAACTGTTTTTGTGTTTAATTCAGATTTTTAAAAAAATATTTGAAACGTAGCAAAAGACCACCTTAACCCCCAAAAAAGAGTATCAATCCATGTGCCAAAATCCTGTATATATTATATTTATTTATTGTTGATATTAAAAATCAAAAAGGGGAGATCAATAAGGAAATATCAATGTTCAATTTCAAAAGAGCAAAGAAAATCTCCAGAATTTTTACACGTCAACGTAGAAACGTGCAATATGCGATTAAACAATATACCGAATCATTTAACAATAGACAAAGATATGGTGCTAAAGAATTGCTACGGAACGGGAGGATAGAAAATTGATTACAGAGTCTTCGAAAACGAGGAGAAAATCATTAGATCTTGTTGCCAATTTCATGAAAAAAAATCAGAAGACTAAATTTTGCAAGGACTAAATATATATTATTTTCACAAAAGACCAAAAAAATCCTGCTATGAAAGGTTTTAATGTATTAAATCTTATCTTTGTATTTATACATTTAATCAGATGCATACTTAATGGGAGATTTAATGGAATTGTTGATCCGGGTATTTAACGGATCAATTTTTATTTCCATCAGCCCAACCATTAAAATAATTGCTCCTCCTTCGATATTGATTCAAATTAGGCTAATAAAGGATATTTAGCGGAGCCAAAGTCAACAATTGACTCTCGAGAGATCTTCATTTCATATTCAAATATTATCTCTGCTCATCGATTGACTCTCCAAGAATAGCCATGCAAATACTCAGTGTTAAAATCCATTAATATATCCTTCGTGTGGTTTTTAACGAAATAATTCGAATTTTCAACGAACGCTTTCCAAATTGAAATTGATTACATCTTGATGGCAAACTACTGTAGTATAATGCAATTAGCGTTTCGGGCAAGTAAGCCAATACACTAATTGTAGCTGTTAAATTACTATGACAGAAACCCATTTGCATCAGAATTACCCTGCAATGACCCTGTATCAGATTAGTGCATATGCTTACTTCCAGCAATGCATTTGTATAATAGAATTATTGGGGAGTATAATCGCTTTTGGATGAGAGTTTCATGTAAGCTTTAATTATTACAAAACATCTATTTGTACTGGGAATAAATTTAGGTTTTAATTTACCACATAACAAATTAATTTAGCTTGTCGATAGGTGCATATTCCGTTGTCATTCTTAACACATTAACCACGGGTATCACCGCTCGTTAATATACATCGAAATGCGGGCAAGAAGCAATTTGTTTTATTGCTAGGGGTAAAATGTCCAAGTCTAAAACCGACATAATCTATATTAGGCATTCCGAGCTCTTTTTTGGCAAATTTGGAATACAAGCGATTAAAACACCCAAAATGAATAACAACGTTTATGCAAAAATATTAAGGTGGGAAACCAGATTAAACTATTCGAAAATTTGTTATAATGATCATTTTAAACGTTAAAAAACTCGAAATACTCAATATAGGGAAGTAAGTCATTAATTAGCCAAACAATTTCTTATTCTTGTAAAAAATTAAATATTTCTATATATAAAAAAATCTGAGATTATGATGCACACTATGAAATATTTTTTCAATGTAATTAAAATCTGATGCTATAACTACATCGATATTTTTAATAATCCACTGTACTAGGTCGAGCTTAAAGCTCGTTAATAATTGACAAAAAATGTGAGGGTGAACTCGGATTATGTCAGGGGATGATCCCATTTTGCTGGGGTATTTCTAATAATATATGCAGATTATTAAAAAAGTAGGTCAGTTACTTAATTAAATACAAATTTAATATAAAAAAACAGCATTCATCCATTATAATGACGGACAATTTTCTATAATAAGCGACATAAATATTTAGTTTTAACGTTAATCAAAAATTATTTCATTGCAATAATCATTTCAATATATTTTTAGGCGTCTTAACTACTAACTGAATAAATAATTTGATACGTATCCTTTATAATAAGTACCTAATTTATGGTCGTTAACTGTCATTCAAAGACTATTTTCTATTGATCAATTAAGTCTGTCATTTTCAAAAATGCTGTAATTATTTGACTGCATTCATGACACTCATAAGATGATTTAAAACCATATTTTATTAATATAAATGCAATGCCTTCTTTTGTGGAATAATTAAGCTTATCTAAAAAGTTAAATTAGTATGAATATGTTTTTAAATTGTACTGTATTAACTTATTTTCAACGTCTTAATGATTTTTCTGATATTTGTACATGGCTTAGCATGAATTATGATCTTAATATCGACAATCATCATGTTTTTAAATACATCCAGTCTGCGATTTTATTGTAAAAATGGGATACATTTGCCATTTTTTTTTTCATTGAATAAAATATATTTATTATACATGATTGAATAGAACCCTGATTTATATTTTCCTCCCCACATGACGGACCCGAAAGGATGGCTCTGTATTTTTTTTATAAACTTCTACCTTTTTTATCGTGAATGCGTACTTTTTACTCGATATTTTCCCATTTGCCAAGTAAAAAGCCGAATTTATTATGCGGCCGAAAATGTATGCGTTCGGGGAAATGTGGCGAAAACTGATGAGAATCAGCAATATAGTGAAATACAGGGCTGGAGAGTCAATACATAGGGAATATGGTGATTCGGTTTTTTTTTTCAATCTACCTCCGGTCAAGACAAAATTAAATAAATATTGAAGGGTCTCGAATTCCCCCGCAAAATACGTCGACGCAAAATTTCATGAATATTTCGAGGACTATTTGTATATTTATGAAAGCTTAATTTGTGACTCTTCAGGACATCAAAGCGGTTTTTACGTGTCTCACCCGTTCAAATAAAATCAATCGTTTGTCTAAATTTAGAAACACTTTTATCTGAACTCTTTTGAAGAAGCGGGCTGTTTATGATGCCTTAATCGTTGAAATATTGGTTCGATTCGCTATAAACTAAATATAGCCGAGTGCTTATCTCGAAGAGGGCTTTTAAAGGTAAGATGTTGAGCAGTCCGTGAAAATTGTTCCAGGGGATTTATCAAAGTTTTGCCTCTATTCTCCGATGGCTGAGATTATGCGATACTGTCAAATACATTAACTCGATCGTCATCTCTATAAATAGACGTTTATAAAGTCAGAAAGCTTTAAAAGTTTTTGCTCCACGCATATAATAATGTGATGAAGGTTGACGTTTGCCTTTTTCATAACATTCATTATTTGATAGCCATGACATAAACAGACGATGGTCATAAAAACACGTTGGTGCTGCTCGATTCATATTCTAATTTCGAAATATGTCAAAGAAAGCAATAAACTGAAGATCGATCTAAATGCGCTAAGATGGCATCGAGCCACCATACGACTAAGAGATTTAGAGCTTTTTAAAATTCAATTTGTCACATGGCCTTCCATAAAATATAACAAGAAAATAGGTCGCATCGAATGAAACAATCGTAACCATAAAATCTGTGAATGCAACGAATATATGTACTCATAAATCACGCCATAAAATTTTGTACACAACCATACAAAATACATTGTTTCATAGATACAGATCCTTTTTTTACACGGAGCATACGTTCCAAAGACAAGTGTGCAAAAAATGATATTAATTTGAATTTATTGTGCTTATTAGAAGTTAAACGAGTATTCGATCGTATTCATTTTTCATCTTAGAGATACACTAAAAATGTTGATCTTTCCCATATTTCAAACAGTATGACGTGCTCATGGTGGCGGAATGACCTTTGACTTAATCATACAGCCCTCTAAGCACCTACCCTCAAACAGCCTCCAGCCACATATTTTAAATATCGGATTTTTAATTCAAAACAATGTTTGATTCAATGTATGAGATTTGGTTGCTGTTTTTTAAATATATTATATCATTATTTGTAAAATTGACTTAAAAATATATATATAAGATACGATATGACAGACAAATAATGTCATTTATGCCAACAAATCCAAAGAAAATTGAAGAATTTCTATTAGACAACCATCAAACACCATGTCGCAATAAAAATGTATATAGAATTTTTCACTATTAATTTTAGCTCATTAATTACAGCCTTAGAAAGAGAGAATCATGTAACACATTAAAAACACACACATGAAATTATTTCATCAAATATTATTGAAAATTTATGGAAAAATATGAAAAACTGTAAAAAATGACCCATCAATATCGGTCACTTTGTAAATTGTTTTTCCTCCTGTTTGACATTTTAACGTCCCTAAGGATTATCTAAAAACTATTTTTTTGCTTCTTAAGGCTTACGTTGTTTGATATTTCTAAACTTATCACTTAAAAATTACATATAAAATGACAGACGCCAAAAAAATTATCAATCATTCAGCTTTAAAAATAAAGTTTTAAGAAAAACGCATTTAAAGTTTCCCGTCAGATTTTTTTTAAGATAACCGTTACATTTTATGAACCAACCCAAGCTAAATAATAAACTTTCTTCTTTAAAAAGCTAAAATTATTGTGCCTTTTTACGTTTTCGGCAATTTTTCGCCCCTTTAAAAACATAAACTGCTCGCAACTCTAAGCATTCAATACGATTATTATCTCTTTTATGGTTAAATTAATAGACTTTTGATCCAATTTGTATATCCATTGCTTTCATAATATTACAAATTGGTTACAGAAGCCTTCTAAAAAGATGCAAACTGCTAAATGAGTTGCGATTTTGATTGCCTTACGGCAATATAAATATTTTGGCACGAAATCCAAATTCATGATTGTTAACTTTACATATTAGCACTTAAAAGTGTTATCGATAACTTGTATATTATAAAAAGGTTCTAAAATTTTCATGATGTTAATACATTATAATAAAAATGCTTCATTGTGCCTACAAGTTTGAACTAAAAATGACCCACTAAATCTAAAATAGTGATTGAGGCAATAGAAAAACCACATGAAAAGTTCGTTGCCTAGAAATGTTTTAAATAAATTACTACCATTAGCAGCCATTATTAAAACTAGACACAAACAATTTTTATAAAGTTTCCATATTCTTAACACTTATTTTGCGAAAAACTTGGATCTCAGTCCTTGATTCACTCAGTAAAATATCCCACTCCAAAATATGCCATATCGCGCAGAAAAGACGCCAGAAGAGTATTTTTTTATTAAGCTGGCCCCGCATAAGGTGTGTTAATCATTAATGGCAAAACTAATGCATTCTCTCGTATAATTAACCCAATTATTTAGTAAGAATTTAGCCAAACAAATACTCTAAAACGAGCATTAATTAAAGATGATAATTTCCAAATCAACAGCAATTTTCTCGATTGGCTCAGAATGGGAATACCCCATCAAAAAAGCATGAAATATATCCAAATAAAATATAATTTTATAGCAAAAAAATAGCATTTTTATAATATGTTATATATATATATGGGGGCAAATATTTGAGGCGTCTCAAATTTCAACGTCAAAACAGGTGAAGTGTATACCCTTTCATGTCTCTCCGGAGTAGACGACATCCAATTAAGTCTTTCATTTCCTTTTCTATTTTGGTAACATGTCAACCAAGAATGCAATAACTATCTAAGACCAGCGAGCCCCATCGGCAAAATGATTGATTATGTATAAGCTCGGAATTCATAAAATACCATCTCGTGTTCGCAATGCGGAAAGTGCACCATTTTAACGTCACGTAAATCAATTCATTCTCATGTACTCTTTGTTTGCAGGCTTGGACGATTAAAAGCGACTGCCACTCTGAAACCGTGAGGCTCCACATGGTATATAAGGATATTCACAACGTGCCAAGAAACCATTTGAGGTATGTTTCGCATTTTATGTCCTTTTTAAGATCGCGGCTGAAACGCTCCAGTGTTATTTATGAGTGTAAATATTCGCATAAATCGGGCTGTGTTATGTCCACACAGAAACGTGCCTAAATGTAGCTTTACAGAATTTATTGACACTGGATT
This sequence comes from Stenopsyche tienmushanensis, assembly GCA_008973525.1. Lineage (NCBI taxonomy): Eukaryota > Metazoa > Arthropoda > Insecta > Trichoptera > Stenopsychidae > Stenopsyche > Stenopsyche tienmushanensis. The sequence goes on from WACJ01000518.1 coordinate 196,374, forward strand.
ACAAGAATTACACGCAATTAGGTCTATTGTCACGTAAAATGAATCTATTGAGCTTTTTTATGTTTGCTCTTCAACCACACCCAGACAAGAAGCGTGATGGTTTAGTTCAATTTATCCAATTAAAGTTGCGATGCTTGCGACCATCTTAGCACTTAGATTATGAAATTTTACAAAAACAATATTTCCAATTCACGATTAAATCTAAAACCACGCATATAAAAGTTTCACTTAAAAAAATATATTCCTCTCATACCATTTTTTATTAAAAAAGCAAACGAATATATTAATTTTTCATCAAAAATAAATCCGATGTAATCAAGAATTTCAATTCAATCATAGTAATAATATGGCAATTATTTTCGAATTCGATCTGTTTGTTGGATACCTATTTTGCGTCATATTCGATTCAATATTTCTCCAGCTCCAACTTAAATTAAACTTCCAACATGAAATGAAATCCCACGACATTTCTCTAATAGAGCCAACATTTAAGATAGCACTATGCTCGGCAATGCGGCAATAACAGCTAATTCAACGAACATTTTTCTTTGGAGAGTGTATAAATATATGTTCTATCATAAAATAGCCATTATATAAACTGTTAGTATTAATCATCACATGCAGTACATTACATAAGTCTTAAATTCACAAGAAAATATATCATATATATCAGCTTTGATAGAAATTCATCTTTATGCCTTCGATATTAAAGATTGTATAATTTTCGAATTTTATTGTGATCACCCAGCGAGTCACCTAGGCCAGGGGTCGGCAACCAGCGGCTCGCGAGCCACATGCGGCTCTTTAGATGTGAAGCTGCGGCTCTTTAGTTCCATACGCAAATAACAAAATTTTCTACTTGAATAACCAATGCCAAACCATCGCTCCCATTGAATTGGTTTGCTCAATTGTTTGTTATTGAAGTACAAGTTAGTGTTGTAAGTAAATGTTCAATTTTTCATCTTCTTTATTCAATCTATCTTTTTTCAATCATCTTCTTTTTTTCTGTGGGAGGGGAATCTTCGCAAGACACCCATTCTGGGTAGTGTGGGATTAACGATTAACTCGTTCCTACCCACTAAACCCCTCTCTTGTTCTTTTCTGGCTCCCTGGTATTGTTTTACACATTGCTTCAGGAGGTCAGGTAGTCTAGCCTTAGATTGGCCCTATTCTATTGTCGGAGAGGCATTCTGTGTGTGTCTCTCTCTCTCTCACTGTCCTCTTTGGCGCTCAGAATCTCTTCTACGTAGTTGCGCTAAAGGTTTTTCTTGCTTCCTACCATGCTGTGGACCATGTTGTCGACGTTGAACTTGGCTACCTCGAGTGCTTGTTTCAGCAGTTTTCTCTGGGGTGCCCAAGCCTCACAGCCAATGATGGTGTGCTCTACGTCGTCGACTTCCACTTGGCAGTGGTAGCACGTTGCGGATGGTTCTTTGCCAATCCGCTTCAGGTACACACCGAAGCATCCATGCCCAGTGAGCACCTGAGTCAAGAAGTAGGTTGTTTCACCGTGTTCCCGGGCCCTCCACCGACTTATGACCGGGATAAGTCGATGGGTCCATCTTCCCTTCATGGACTGATTCCATCTCCGTTGCCAGACTTCGCTTAGTTTCTGGTCATGTTCGTTGCGATTTTTAGGATTATCGTAGTCCAAGGCCCTCTTCTTTGCTTGGAGGTCCAGCGGGGGTATTCCAGCGATCACCAACACCACGTCTTCGAACACTATCCTGTACGCTGCGGTGACTCGGAGCGCTCCCTGTCGCTGAACCCTGGCGAGCTTCTTCTGCTGGTGTCGCGTCTGAGCGACTCGGGCCATATCGGGGCTCCGTACAGAAGGATCGAGTGTATTACCTCGTTTATGGTACGTCTTCTGCACGGCTTTGGCCCTCCAATGTTGGGCATGAGCCGTCCAAGCTCGCTGGCCACCTTCTGCGCCTTCTGTGCAGTTTCTTCTATGTGTTTGCCAAAGGTCAGCTTGTTATCCATGAGGATCCCGAGGTATCTCAGCGTTTTGCTGTATTCCACCTCGTGTCCTCCAATAACAAGCTGCTCGACCCTCGGTCTTCTCCGTCTGCTGCATATCATTGCCTCCGTTTTCTCGGCCGCCAACTGCAGGCGATTATTCCGCATCCACGCTCGAATTCTGGCGAGGGCTTCGTTGCCCGTCGCCTCCATTTCCCATGGATGTCGAGCCGTTACCAGCAGCGCGACGTCGTCTGCAAAGGCAATGAGTTCTGCTCCTGCAGATAGTGCCATCTTCAGGACACTATTGTAGAGTAGGTTCCAGACGGTTGGTCCCAAAACGGACCCCTGCGGGACGCTCATCTTCGGTCTTCTAGTTAGGTCCGTTTCGTTGTGATGAACATATCGGTCTTTGGAATAATCGCTTACGAGGTCGACTGCATACTGTGGAACTTCAAATTCCCTCCAGGGCTCCCACGATTAGCTCCCAGTTTGCGCTATTGAAAGTGTTTTTGATGTCCAGTGTGACCATCACAACGTCCTTGCTTTGTTTAACCGAGCCTTTCCACGCTTTTCGGATGATATCAGTTACATGTTTTATTGCTCCAAGCGTGGATCGCTCCGGTCTAAAGCCATACTGCCTGTCTGATAGTTTACGTTCAATTCCTGGCTGGATTCTCTTCAGCAGCATTGTTTCGAGGAGTTTTCCAAGACCGCCCAGCAATTAAGTGGTTATCTAATAATACCACATATATATTATCTAATTTGTTGTTAAAAAACACTACTTATATATGAGTAAATAGATTAGTTATTTTTATCAACAAAACTTTATTTATGCAAGTACTATTTATTGTTGGCAAGAAAATTTTTTGTGGCTCTTTAAATACTTTGAAATTTGTAAATTGTAATTTTTGGCTCTTCCGACTCAAAAGGTTGCCGACCCCTGACCTAGGCGATCGTGTTGGAGGGCTCTTTAATATGAAATGAGCAGCTTTCTTTGGGAAAATCATTCTCAATGAGTTATATACAATATTTCTGTAATATGGTATCAGGATATATATTTTCTTCAAAATCTTAATCAAAAACTTTATTAAAAAAAAAATATTGAAAAAAATTAATACGAGTTTTTTATTTAAAAAAAAAGATTTTAGATGTCGCTACCATAAGTCAAAGTTTCAGAAAAAAATTTAACTATTATTCTGGCTTATTGATTCTGGTATGTTTATTAGTCTATTTTGAAGTGGAATAGCATGCAGAAAAACTCACTACTTCACTACAGTCAACCCTCCTCCCCTTCCACCCCTTTCTTAATTCTTTCTTACGGGTACGTATTGAGATTGAGCCCTGCACTGCTCCTCGTTTAAATTAAGTTATCGCCATCATATAATGATAATTATATTAGAAACTGTAGTGAGTCAATCGCTCTGTCCGTCTAGTACTCCTGATATCCAATTGTTTAAAAGGTTTAAGAAGAACTGGGACACAATTGATCAAAGTTATTATAAAACAGTAATTTACGATATCACATCTTCAAAAATAATAGAAAATATTACTGCAGACAGGATTTCTTTTACTCAAAAACAACTTCACGTATATCAACCTCGAGATGACTATAAAGAGTAACTGAATCTTTCTATCATTTACTTGGGAGGAATTCCTGAAAAAAAAAAAAATTAAGAGACCTGCTGGTTTTCTTCGCGCTAAATGGATTGATAAACTATACGTTACTTGTTTTTTTTTTATTTAAATATCAGTTTAAACTGACGAAAAATGAAATGAAAGCAGTGAAAGATATTTGTCTTTTTGCAGTCGTAATATATATAAAATACTGGTTTCAAGCCCTTATCGGATATTCAGCACTAAGAAACGACTTACAATTATTAAAAGACCTGGTATCCTTTGAAAATAAAAACCAAACAATGGCCAAAGTTGTAATGAAAAGAATACTGGACCATTTATGGTACTTGTCGAAAGAGTTGGTCTTTTGCGTTTTTTGATGGCGAACTTTCAGTTAAAGATAAGCAAAATATGGTAGATGCAATAAGAATAGAAGGTGTAGAAAATTGTCTGGAAAAAAAAAGCGTTAATGTCGAACACATCTCCGAAAAAAGCAAAGAAGACTTTGTGACTAACAACTCTTTACGATTTTTCTAGATACTGGGTTTCTCATCATAGTTTTTGAATAAAGATATTGTCCAAGGGAGGAAGACTCTGATTTTAAGACTGCGAAGAAAGTAGTCCATTTTCTATGCGAGTAGTGAATTATATTGCTAAGCGTGCTGTTGCCTTAATGAAGGAATATAACAAATTGATGACAATCCACGAAGAGCAAAAGCAATATTTGCTTTTGTTAGTAAAAGTTTACAGAAACAAATATCGTGATACAAAAAATTACAAATAAGGGTATCCTTATTTATAATCTAAACATTTATATTAATAAATATAAGTTTCATGATTAAAAAAATGTAGTTATAACTAAATGTCGTATAAAAAGCGGCCGTATAACGAGGTATAGGTATTCAAGAGATATATAAGACAACAAACATACAAAAGTCATTATGTTTAACTTAAGTTAACAGGTCTATGATTTTTATAAAACGATCGAAATAATTCAATGAGGTATCTCTTTGTGACCAATACTGATTTTGGGTTGGTATTTCGTGCATTGTTCAGATCGGGTTCCCGGCGAATGATTTAATTCTATAATGACTTTTGTAAACATATTAGGCACCTCATCACAGGCGGAAAAGTTTCAATCGCGTTGTATTTTGTGTTCCAAATTCGCTCCCTATAAATTGAAAGCCATCCCCTAAAACACTCCGCAATAAAACAAAATGTAGTGCCTCGGGTGTTTTATCCAAGCACCCCTAATTTTTTAAGTCACGCCGAAAAAGTCTATATAACTAATTTGCGCGCTCATCCCGCCCCCGCTCAAAGATTTTCCTATTTTCCACCTGAAAATCTTTTTTTTTTTGCAACCTCAAACGATGAATCGTCGAATTGTAAATTTTCCACGACCAATTGAATGATACAAAAAAATGCTTTTGGTCTATGGCGGTAAAGCTTCATTCGCGTGCACGTCATTAGTTGGAATTAATGTTTGTTCGGTTCAAACATCCCAATTACCATATTTTAAATTAGAGCACCGGTCGTGTTCGAGCAGTGCTACGATTTAGCATCGTATTTCACTGAAAAGCAAAACAACTAGGTTTATTCAAATAGCATGATTATGGAGTTGCGATAAAATTGCTCTGATCATTAGTTCCTTATTGGCGCACAGTTGCATTGAATCGATTCCGTGAAAGCCTTATGGCGATTATCGGTAATTGATAATTCATCGACATCGATTTTGTAGCTTCGGCCGCTTTTTATTAGACTGTCGAAAAATAAATATTTCTTTAGTTGATGAAAACATTTTCTTATGAGAGAAGAAAAATATGAATATCAGAGATGACTTTGATGTAAGCCTCAAAATGTTTCTGCTACTAAAAGCGTATGCTCCGCCAAATTCAAGTGAACCTTCCAAGAATTGAAAACCTCCATCGAGACTTAGATTATTTTCTGCTATATTTTTATTTACCCTAAAATATGTTTATTTTATCAAAAAACATTTTTGCATTTTCAAAGCACATGTCCTTCAATGTCGACATTATATTAATCTAATATTTTATAGGAGCTGTTTATAAAATATAAATATTCATTCAAAACGTAAATCTCATCCTTTTTTGCAATAAATTTTCATCTCTCTTTTTTATACATCGCTTCCATTTTATAAAATATTTTCGATTTAAAACTGAAATTCAAAATTGGGTTGGATTTTTATATCAACTATATTAGCGTTTCAATTATCTTTTAATATTTATAAGGACTAGAATCGATATAAATCCAAAGATGTCATTTTTTGGGAATATAAAGGGTGGGATAATGCCTTTGAATTAAATTCAAATTCTATCTATAATATCAAAAGAAGACCTTTCTAAGCCTGAAATATATGTTAAAATCGTCATTTAATTTAGTCAAATTCATTATTTTTATTGCCTTAAATTATCCAAATTATAATTATATGCCAAAAACGAATTATTAACAATTTTAATTGGACATAATCCATTGTTTAATGTCCTCCTGACCTTAGAGCATCCTTTAAATCTCTATTGCTTAATTTGGATTTTTTGGACAATTGATTAAGAAAAAAATCTAAATTATCATTTTATTGGAATTTGAACAAAATCTAATGTTATTATATAATAATAACACTAAAACTAAAATAACAGGGATAAATCGTATGATCACTAAATGAGCTAAAACAGTTTAGTAATAGTGCTTAAAATAATGGATTAATTCTTGGTAACTCTGATAAAAATATATTAGGAGGACTGACGTTGAGATTGACAGTATATTCGTACTATTTTTGTAATTATTTGACATAGTTCTAACAATTTCATATGAATTATTTCAATAATATCCCACTATAACCAGAGAAGAACGTTTTTGTTTGTTAATGATGATTTAGGAACAAGAACAAACATCTGGCTCAAAGAAATCCAATGATATTATTTTATTTAAGATTATTATGCACAATACAATTCGTAATTGGACAATAGATCAACATACACTCAAACTTTTGTGCGACTTTTTTTGTGCGATTTCGAAGTTATGCTGTTTTTTACAATTTATTTTTTAAATATTTACAAAAAAAATTTAAACTGTGACAAAATAAGACCAAAAAATGACTTCACTGATTTTTTTTTAAACAGTCGCCATTTTGTGATTATTTTTTTTAGTTAGGGACTATAGTGATATCTTTACTGATTATGAAAATCTACACAGAACAATGCTGACATCAACACTGGGTATACTATTTCTTCCAAAAAGAGCGATTTTGAGTCATACATAAAATTGTCATACAGCGATGACAGCTTGTAATTACAATAATTAGTATTTCTCTAGTGAATGTCTGATATTTAAGATGCCAGACGTCAGACATCCTTAAAAATTTTACCAATGATGTAAGACGTCCTTACCGAAAATGTTATTTTTTAATTGCCTTATTGTTTGCCTGTTTTTTTATGAACTTTTTTATGCGATTTTGGATATATTTTATATAGTTGTTTCAAAGTTATGCGGTTTATATAATACATGGAACGCATCTGCACTTTTTCTATGTGAGGCATAGCTTTTTTGTGCGATTTTCCGTGGAACGTATCTACCGCACAAAAAAAGTTTAAGCGTATATTGTTTTTTGCAGTCCTAATGCGATTATCTTTTTTATTTCTGTTGCCTGTTTTAAAAACATATTCATTAAAAAAAAAATCTTCAAACATATATATTATTAACATATCTTAACCCATTCCATTACGAATGGGCTAAATCTCTTTGAATGTTCTAGTGTTTTCATATTGTAAGATAATCGTTTCATTAAAATGCATTAGCACTTTAGTCTCAAGACTACTAACACTCACTTTAAGAGCAATAATTAATTGGATTTATCCACCCCTCATATCTTAATGGATGTTTTGCTTGCAGTGTATTGGATAACCTTGAATTAACGAATGAAAATTGCTTTGGGGGGGTGATCCCCCTTAATGTTCACTCCAATATCCAATTTACCAAATTTGATATGATACATCAGTTTGAAATTAACTCAAATAAGATATGCTGGATTTATTTTATACTTAAAATCATACCAAAAAAAAATATTTAATAAAATGCAAAAAAGGCAAGTAAGTATTAGTCGGCATGTATGCAATGGTAGCCAATTTTTAATTTATTTTTTTTTTTGTATTGAAAGCCATTTATGACTTTATTGCTTTAAAAAATTATAACTGAATTATGCAATCACTGAACGTAAAAATTCGAATAGAGCTTTCATTTATAAATTCAAATTGGTCGGAACTTTAATTAAAAGCCTTATTTAATGTCGCTTTTTTTCCTTTGTTTGCTCAAAATCTACTCGGTCACGGAAGAAAATCAACATGCATTTTAACTTTTAGCTCTAATTAAATTATCAATGGAGACCGCAACGTTGCAACGTGTCAACTTATTAATTTATAAGTTAGAGCTAATTTCATGAATTTCAATGTATTGAAATATCTTTAATAGAGATAAAAGCCTGACCTACATTTAAGTCTCAAGAGGTGAATAAAATTATGTTGGCATTCATAATTAAATAATAGTTTAACTGAGTCGTTTGCGAATCTGTGGGAATGCTCGGATAAATGAAATAAGCTGGAAATTATATGCTAATGCTTAATTTTTCCCAGCTTATTAAATATACTATAATTTCATAAATACTATGTGCTTTTTTAGCATCTTGTCCGGGGGACCAAAAACTTCTTAATATTTAAGATTTAAAGCCTTAACATTCAGCTTAATGAAGTAAAAGCTATTAAATAACACGGAAATGAGAATATCTCTCGCAGCATCTGCATTGGTAGACTTTTCTGTATTTTGGGATGCGTCCTTATGATATTAAGATTAAGATAACTATTGACATTTGAGATCCTCTTTTTCAATTTCATCCTTAAGATCAGATGATGAAGGATTACATCTCAATACTCCTCCTTGAAAACATATAGTTTACCTGCCTGAAATACCTGAATAGTGATGTCTCCAATGGATTTGAATTTGTTTGACATGTATTAATGAAGGTTTTGTTTTACAATAAAATCTGCATTAGATTTGCGATGAAATGTTGAAAAAAATTATTGATATATAGCGTAGTTTTCCACCCTAGAATTTCGTTACAAAGGAATCCCTTGCAAGAATTATTTTATATAACTTCAGGTATTTATAAGACTTTATACCACCTTTTTGAGATATTCTCGTTCATCGCTAATAATTTTTACTTTCACACCTTTTTTCTCTGCCACATCCACGAGCCTTATTGAAATATTTTAAATTTCATTTACATTTCACTAAATCATATTCAGCCCGATATTACAACCATTGTATAGGTTGTAATATATGCGAGTAATTACATCGTTCATTAAAGTGCATTAACTTTCTTATCGATAATGATCATTTTATGAGTATAGTTACCATTAGATAGTAGCTCATCGATACATATCAATTTGCTTGTGTGTAAATAAATTTAAATCTGTTCTACATCTGGGAGTCTCTCTTAATTTGAATGATGTGACAACATTCACAGATTGAATCCACACTGTTATGTATGTACAAGACACTCCACTTGTCCTCTTGTTCTCCAACCACCTCGACGACAATAATGTGGAGTATCGAATCTGCTGTGACAATCGAGCGAAGAGCTGCCAGAGTCAATCCTAACTAAATGGGGGGTATTAGAGCTTCTATAAGGTGGTGTGACGAGGGTTGCTACCTTCTAAGAATGCGAGCCTTAATCGTACACAGGTTGGTACTCGGCGAGCCCCTGTTTTGAAAGCTCACTTAGTCGTTATCCATTAGAGGAGATAGGCCTTTAATTAAATCCAAGCTGAAAACCCATCGAAGGAAGCGTCACTCTTCCTTTGATGGCAAGATGCTTTGTCTAACAAGCCCCGATGAATTATCATCACGAAAGGACGAAGCTAAAAAAAACACCCCTTACCGCGTACAAAAAGGCATTATAAAGCCAGACGCAGCCATAACAACGAAGCCCGACTTAATCACAAAAACAATTACCCCATGCCATATTTTTCCTAGCATAACATGTACAAAATGTGCTTCGCATTTAATTTTTTAACAAATTTATCTATGCTCGTTTCACTGCCCAATTATTCAAAAAAATTAATATTTGGAATTGATCCTAAATGAAAAACTAACAGAACGAAACCCTAATTTATAAGCGACAGAATTGATCAAAATCACGATTTATACGATTTCTATTAATGTTTTTTTTTACAAAACATATTTTAAGCAGTAACTCAAAGAAATATATTCCTTTGTACATTGATGTCTTAATTCTACTAAAGAAATTCCATCTTATTGCAGCTTTAAGCCTTGATTAAAAATTCATCTTTGATAGCGTACCATGAATTTTGCTAGAGTCCTTTGATGCATTAAATGCAATACTAATGCATTTTTAATGGTAAGTACAGAAGTTAAATGCTCTTTTTCCCATCATAAGTTTCTTGTTATAAAATGGTTGCCGTATTTTATCCTTCAATATACTTAAAAACCACCCTAAATTATGCTTAATTAATATTTTACTAAAATAATATAAATATTATATTTACACTTGAAAACCTATTGCTTAAAATGCTTACTTTGAAGGCATATTTAATGGGCCATTTGAACTTTAATACTACTAACTACGAACTACTCCTACTATTTTTTCTAGGGTTTGTGTTATTACTATCTTTCAATTATACACATATCTGTTTGGTACTCACTAATAATACCTTGAGCTTTGATTTACTTTTATACATAATGTGCAGGCTCTGGAAAACTGGTTCGTTTTGCAATAAATATATTTACGTTTAAAATGACAAATTTGCTCAAGGAAGTTGAAGTTTGTGTTCCATCCCTGCCCCAAAAAGCAAAATAATTTATTAGATATTTTAAATTTAGATCAACTGCCTACCAAAACTAAATATCGGAAATCTGTATTCGAATTTCTAATGGGACCATTGATCATTCTAAAAATTTACGTAAATGATCTCTATGCATTGTTCTCGAGAATAAATCTTCATTTCATGGACTATGAGGGAAGAAAATTTACTACCATGGATTTAACATTAAAATAGCATCCAATTGATTAGTAACATACCACACATGGATTTTCAAGATACAAAGGTCTAAAATAAAATAAATTTGGATATGCCTTTTCAGCTTGTAGGAAAAGATGATTGATTGATTTCATGCATTGCTTTTATTCCAGTTATTAACGGAAATTATTAGCTAAAAGATAAATCTACGTGTATTTAAAACTATTTTTGTGCGACTTTTTTTTGTGCGATTTCGAAGTTATGCGGTTTTTTTAAAAGCATTTTTTATTTCAAAAAAAGTACGTATTTTGGATGAAATATGAAATAAATCATCAACACTAACTGAAATTTAGAAGAAGAAAAATAATTTGGGACTGTGTTTCGACATTATCCAAAGGAATTTCCAAAATTCCAACTACTTACGGAGTTATAGCTATTTTAGTAACGTGGCAACTTGGCATTTTTTTTGAGTTAGGAAATTATCATACAGCGATGACAGTTTGCAAATAAAATAATTTGAGATGTCAGAGTTTATTACTTTTTTTGTGCGATTTTGGATATATTTTATATAACTGTTTCAAAGTTATGCGATTTTTAAAATCCATAGAACGCATCTTCACTTTTTCTTTGTAAGCTTAACTTTTATTGTGCGATTTTCCGCAGAATACTTCTTCCGCACATAAAAATGTTTAAGTGTATTGTGTAATATATAATAAAATAGGCTTGCTACTGATGTAATAAATAATTTTCCCTCTCTTTCCGACCAACTGTCGCTCGAAGTTTCACTTCTCGTGACGTTCAAGACAATTTATCCTTCGGCTTTAACAAAACTTTCACTTCAAAATGTAATAGATTTCCTAATCATTTTCCTTTTGTAATGCGTCAAAATGGCGTGAATTTTGTTATTACGGTCAAGATCTTGAATATCGACGTTGTATTCTGTCCCTAAGCCCACTTTCAAGACAAGGATTATCAGAAACATACTAGAGCGTAAATTCTATTTTTGTACTGTCAATAAAAGAGTACTGTTAAGGATTTAGGACTAAATTGTTAGTGCTGTAGTTATATGCTACACAAAGAGTAAAATTTCCTATATCTCTGACACAGTTAAAAATAAAATAAAGCCTCCAAATATAGCCCTGTATACAAAAAGCAGTGCGTACTCGGTCATTGTTAAGCTCGATTGAGAATTGGGTCGCCGATGCTATTTTTTATTCTCTCGTTCATTTTGATTGATATTTATAGACACACGTTTTTACGGTTGTGTGCATCGCGTTGTGAAGCCAATCATTCCTCATTTGTGCTGTTGGCGATGGTGAAATGCTTTAGTCGTTCGCCATTGTTCCGGGAACTAGATCAACCCTTATTAAATACGTCGAACATAAAGCCTCTTTAACAATAATGGAAACACGCCCGTCGATCGCATCGTCGACTTCGTATAGAACATCCATCGCTCAAATGCATTATGCATTTTATATTGCTGTGTAATATATATTTTACTCCGGCAAGAAGGTAAATGTTGAGCACAATACATCGCAATAAATCCGCGACGCATAATAAAGGCGACCTTTAATTTCGCAATTTATGTTCAGCCTTAATTTATTAACAGCCGTGGAAATAAACGAGCTGAAATATAAGACGTGTCGCCATGTTGAACACGGGTAATATGGCAGCCATATTTTATACATTCACCGCATGCAAATGGCGGCCACATTAGTTACGTCTGACAACACTGGCCGAGCAGTTTGCAAAGCCACCCAATTAGTGTAATAGCAACAATCCATACGCAGGCAATTTAATTAAGTAGCATAGGAGTTCAACAAGTGTAGTTAAATTGTTCAATAGAATGTGCACATTCACTCCGTACGAAGCCAGCAAATGCTTTCACTTGCGAAACCATATGCAAGCAGTGCAATTTACTTTTGTTAAGGTATGACAATGCTAATGAGAACCCAAGCAAAATTGTAGTTGAATAAATTGATCAAAGGAGTCATCTCACATTGACGGTCCAAAAAATAGGCAAATTTTTGTTCTCCTGGTTTTAATAACTCATAATGGATGACGCCAATAACGTCCCACCAAACGCCAAAGAGAACCTTTTTTATACTACCAACCAAGGTATAATTTTAATATTTAAAACATATTATATTCGTCGAATATTTTAAAAAATAATAGAACACTTCCACAAGCCTAGAAAAAAAATCTATTCGAAATTGTGTCGATGTTGTTTCTGCGTCCGTTAAAGAAATAAAATAATCCACTTTAAATTTTTGCTGGAAAAAGCTGTGACCAGAAGTAGTCTCTGGAGAAAATATTTTACCATCAATAGAAGATGAATACCAAAGGACAATAAACATTTGTCGATATATTGGTGAAGGTTTTGATGACATGAATATTAATGACATACAAGAAATATTGGAGGATCGTACCTCGAACTCAGAAAGTAGTTGCAGCAAATTAACTACATGTTTCATATTAAAAACAATTAATAAAGGCATAGAATTAGCTATTAAATTAGATAGGCTATATAGTAATGGACAATTAGTATCATTAGACATTGGAAGAGAATTTCCGTTTAACTAAACCATATCTAGTTATTATTCACATTTTTATAAAAAAATAATTGATGATCCATTACGTTTAGCATTCCTAAATGTGTACATGTCTATCAACAATTAAAAGAGCTTATTACAAAAGTTTCCACAGAAAATTATTGATCAAAAAGTATGATTACCATCCACATTGTTTTATAGATTTGAAATTGGATTGAGTAGGCTAAATTGCTTCGTTTGAAAACTAATTCGATCCAAAAAAAGCTCCGGAAATCAAACCATCCAAGGCAAAAATATTTGATTGAATTAGTTCGCAAAGGAAGCAATTTAATTTCAATATTTGTATGATTATCTGATGCTATAGCAATTGTTTATTATTTTCTCAGTCTCCATTTTAATATATAATAGCCAATCCATCTAAATATTTGACAACAGAAAACTAAATTGACAAATAGTTGCTCACATATGATGCATGCAACTTGTATATTTTCACTTTTCCCTTCGTTCAATGTTCTAGGAAGTATAAGGGGGTGTAAAAATAATTTCCGGTTATGGCCCTCAAACGTTTGGTGTTTCATTGGTTTGGACATCTCGACGAAAGGGGTTGAAATGATGTGTCTATTTTTGTACTTTTATAGACATCTGTATGTAGACATTATTATTTTCCTATTTCGTGTCACCAAATAAAAGGGATTTATATTGGGGTGCGTGCGCTCCTTTGTCGACAAATCTGATTTTGTCGACTACCGTTGAATATCTATTATATTTTTTCATTACGATTCGATGGAGACGTTTCCAGACGTCTGAATAGGAGATGATGAAATAGTACTCGATTGCGGTCCATCGATACATTTTTTACAAGGTTCATGTAAAATTATTTGCATTGAATTTAATTCAACTGTCACGTAGATAATACTAAATTCATCCGTCTTGTATTGTACAAAATATTTGTTTTGAATGCTCGTATTTCTTAATTCCACGCCAAGTTGTTCCAACCACATATTCGTTTCTCGGTTACAAGAGTTTTGTCTTTATCCAACTTCCGCTCTTTCCATTTATCCAGAAGTAAAAAGTTTGACATGTTAAACGAGAAATCTTCCAAAAACTCTTAAAGACTGCACTGAGCTGAAAGTACTAAAGACGACCTGTAATAAATCTATCCTTGGAAGGTAAACATTTTTACTTGAACTTAAACGAGTGTATTTCCCCAGTAAATATTATTTCCCCATCAACGAAACAAGAATTTAGTACCTTCCTTTGAATTACTGTTATTATTTCGATCAAGATCTCATCGAGCAAGCAAAATATTTTCCATTTCCAAAATGAGTGGGTTTACAGCGTTCTTATCTTACATACATCTATTCGGCGACTTTGCCACCCCCTCAGGGCTGTATCGCTTTCGCTTCAACTATTTCATATATCCATGACAACTCTTTCTGGCGTGATCACGGACTCTTAAACAACCCTTATCGCATCACGTCATCCCTGTTGTTGGGCTTAAGCTGATCGCATTAGTCACGACCTATTCAACTTCAAAGGAAAGGGTCGCTTTAAACACTTTTCGGCTGCAAATTGAGGAATATCCATGAAAAAATAAATACGGACTGAATGATCTTCCGTCCTATAGAATTCCAACCCTCTAGCAAATTTAATGCGATCCCTTTTTGAAATGTTCGACGAGCAGGTGAAATACAAGCTGACAGATGCTCCCTTTTAAAATATGGACGAAATGTAGATTTCTCTTTCATAAAATTGTTTCGGTCTTTTTGCCTTCTGTATGAAACATTTTTGTGACGCAAATTTTTCCGACGCGAATTTAAGCCATGATGGGCTTGCCTATATTTTAGTATTTTTTTAAAAAAATACCATATATTCAACCAATACATTATAATAAACATACATCGATGTGAATTTTAAAAGATTTGTAAATAATTAATTTTGTTAAAAAGTGGTATTATGAGGAAGGCATTAGATAATTCTACGAAAAATATTAACACCAAATTTCCATCATAATGAGTATATCACAAAAAAGTATAATTATGAACTTCTTTCACCTTATATGGAAGCAATTCATGAATATTTTAGATTGAATAGTGACTAAACACATCTCCTATAGACTTGAACCGATATAAATCCATGAGTCCCAGGACAACTTATAAGTATCTCCATAATATTTCGTACTTTGCTTGGTTATTATTACTACTTTACCTGGGTTTGCTATTACAAAGACAAATTATAAACATAATAATACTCTTAAAATTGATCAAAAATCGGACATTTCATGTGAAAATATTTTAATTATTGGGTGGAGAAATAAATTCCAGCATTTTTTTGCTTATACAATTTATGGAATAAAACAATAATTATAACAACAAATATATAAATAATATATTCCCCATCATTATTAACAATCTATTCCCACTTATCGATCAACTTATTGACACCTTTTTGCCAAAAATCGTCATATTGTCGCTAAAGAAAGAAGGCGGCTGCTCCGAAAATCAATTGCGCACGTATTGTTCGACCGCAGCGTTGTCTTGAAATCGTTGCCTTCCTAATGCCTCTTTCAATTGACCAAACATATGGTAGTTTCATGATGCCTGTAAGTTGGGTATTCAAGAGACTCCCAGTATAATTAGGTGAGTTATGACTGCTGTATGCAGCCGCACATTGTCATGCAGTAGAAGGACAAGACGACAGACATCAGACAGCAACTGACTGACCGTTGGTCTGACAGACATCAGACCAACGGTCTGTTTCGGGTTACCCTGGACTAGCCACACAGAAAGAGTCTTCCACTGATATTTTAGCCCCGCTAGAAACGCTTGGTGTAGCGGAGGAGGAAGAACAAAAGTTCAAAACTAAATTCAAATGAATATTACAGCGGATTCACTGCCACCACAAGTCCAATCTCAATTTGAAGGGAGCTGCAGCAGATGCAGAAAAAGGACATCTTGAATCGGTTTTATTCGTCTTTTGTTACAATAAGCAGCCTTAGCTTTGTTTAGCAGCTGGCAGTAGTAGGTTGCATTCATCATCTGTCTGTCATGTAGAAAAACAATCAATAAAATACCTTAGGAGTCCCAAAATATCGTAGCCATCACTTTTTCAGCAGACTGTTTCTCGACTTTCAGAATTTCATAAAATTTTGATTCTAATTAAACATTTGGGTCTTTCTTAGAATAGCATCACCGAACTGTTCCTCATGTCTCCTCAAATGTCCACTTGATTTTACATTTTCGTTTACGAGAAAATGAATAATTATGCGTTGCGCAACAGAGGATGCTACTTCTTGCCTTCTTTCTTCAGTGATGAAATCCAGAAGTTCCTATCCATCGAATTTTTTTCTAATGAAGAATGTTGAAATGTATATAAAATGTAACTAATAAGACACTCCATTTATATTTTTACATGTCACTGATAAATTTGTAGGGCAAAATTCCGAGCTATAATTTAATTGAATTTTAATTACTACTGATTGAACATTGTTATAAAGAAAGCTCTTTTATAGCGATATTTAATTGGTTTCATTGATCAAATATTTTGCCAACCGATTCTATTGAGGAAAGAACGAATACAGCAGTCTAAGCATTCGGACCGACATTGATTGAATACGTTTAGCTATCCACTCAAAATTGCAAATCTCAGCCCATTTTATTGCTCGTTCCTTTTGATCGCAGTAAATTTAAAAGGTTAATGTTCCAATCTAACCGATTGTTCTTTTTGTATTCACTTCTTCCCGGTTTGTTTGGCAAAATTGAAAAAAGTCGAATTTCACGCTCGAATTATTCATTTCCATGACGATGGAAATGGTAAAGACTCTCTCCGATGAAATTTTGCCATTATTCCCGCAACTTCCTTTCGATTATTCAATGAAATTTTGATCAATATTTTTTTATCAATTCTAGGGATGTTTTTATCATCCGTACGGAATGAAAATTAAAATGAATCCGTGTTTAATCTCATAATACTGTCTGAAAGCTATTCCAGGAAATAGAAACCACCAAGCAGGTGATTTCCTTGCGGTTCCTAATCCGTCTGTGACTCGCCCAGCTCTTATATCCAATCCTGTTCGAATTATTTTTTCTTATCTGCTCGGATAAACGATAAGCCTTCAAAATTGGCCGGATAATCTAGTCTTTGTCATTTTAATTCAGGTTTTTCCTTACATCTGGATTCGAAATGCATAATGATGTAATTTACTTGGAAATTCCCTTTGAATTATTTCTGTTGAAATTCTATCATGATATTTTAATATATCTTTCATCTAAATCCAGATGAAATAATCGGTTCCTATATACATCTGATGCAAAATTATCTGTCGGCTCGATAGAGCCGGTTCATAGTTTTGGTTCGATTATGAATTAAATCAATATTCATTTTCTCCTCAATTATTAGAGTTATCTCTGTAAATCATCAACTAATATAGAAAATTAAGCTAAAATTTGATGATCAAAATAAAAAAATAACATGACAAATTTAAAAATTGGATGTCAAAATGGAAATCAAAGTATAAATGTATTTTTGTTGTTTTTATTGGCTATTGATAAGTCATTCTGCTTATCTCTCCAATGATTTTTATATAAATATTTTTTTATGATTCATAAAGATCTAAAGTTGTGTGATAATTCTAATAATGTCTCACAATTATCTGTTTTAACTAGTATTTTTAAAAAAACATAGTCAAAATTTGGAGTTTATCTTGATCTGAATATATCCAAAAAAAAAATATTATCTGATATATGCTTCTAGAACCGACTTAAACATTCGTTGAATCTCAACTCCTCATTGATATTTTTGCATTCCCAAATATTCATCATACTATTGGTTTATATTAAGGAATAATTATGTCTCGAAATACGAGCCAGTTGATAAAATTTTGCAGGTTTATATATGTGATGAGGTTAAAAAAATAAGCTACAAATTTTTATGCTACCGTTTCTCGTAATATATCGTATATTTTATTAAAAAAAAAATAATGTAAACTTCGATGTGAAAATTTTGATTACTCTTCAAACAAACAATGTATCGAAAAATCGAAGCTATGCCGAAATAATTTGATACTTTATTGATATAACTCTATCAACCCGTTCGTGTTTACACGGCGTAAATTAAACAGAATTCGGCTTAAAATAAAAAGGGAAAAGAAATTCAATGTTCCCAACATGTGTATATTATGCTCACATTTATGAGTGTGGGTTTTCGAAAACTTTTTCTTTTCATAATAGAGGCTATCCCGTAATAAGTAGAAGTTAATGAGAAAATTTCGAGAGTATAACACGGTCCCATTGTTGCAAAGCACCTCGAGGAAATTCTCAACTTTTTAATGAGATTTAAGAAATCATTCTAGCGAAAAATCAAAAATTCATCACCCACCGCCCCCTGAGCCTAGCCACTTCACGCGCTCTTAATTCGAACCCCTAAAATGAAAGGACGAAATATTTCATCCCCCCCGAAAAAAGCGTGCCTCGTAGGTTTCCTATGGCTGAACTATTTTTTTATTTATGTGCACTATCAAATATACGACATTTCAGGCATTTCAGGACAATGAAAAGAGTGGCGCATTTATTTTCCTTGGGGATAAGATCACTCACAGAAAAAAACATCCTGGTGACTCCAGATCCCCTTATGATATATATGATACATGGAAATATTTTATATCTTGACACGTGCTGTTAAATTGTAAGTAAATCATATATTTGCACAGCTTCTTCGGGATAGAAATTAAATAAGGTTGGGCTGAAAATAATTTAAATCTATCGAAAATACCTGCGAATATTATTTAAATGGCGATTATTGTAAACATAAACTTTAATAAATTCACAGGCTTAATCATATTTATCTTTTGAGAGCACATTTTAACTTCAGGCAGATCAACAGAAATGTATTTACCATCGCCTATGTTGAACTTGAATTCTAGTTTCACTATACTGATAAAGTTTTACTTCGAAGCAAACTAAAATTTTGTGTTGGGAGAACAAAGTATACACAAAAAAATATCGAACCGAACTCTCTCATTTTTATCATTATTTTTATAGCAAATACTATATAAAATAATCTCATTAAACTTGAATAAATATTTTAGATAATAAAAGCTGCATAATCATTTTTATCACATTATACAGGGTATGTACGTAGTATAAAAAACCGTGTTATACCACATGTACTTTAAAAAAGTAAATAAAAGCCTAATATAAAACGAGGATAGTATTTAATATCAACAATAATCGTGCATTGCATCGTTTCTAAGCGTTCCCACGGAAATATTACACATAAACGTTTTCGGAAAGCAATTTAAGACAATGAATTCTTTGAATGAAACGATCGATACAATCAGATTAGACTCTTTAAAATAATGAAAAAATCCCATCGCTTATAAATTCCTTTTAAACATTTTTTTTTCATCATATATATAAGAAAATGGGAAACGCCAAATAAATCTTATATTAAAAGAAGACACTATTTTCAATGAAAATTTGCATTAGCGTCTATGGGATAATTGCTGATCACTTTGGTGTAGTTTTATGGCGTATACATTTTTTAAAATACAGTCATTAACCATATTTTTTGTAGATTAGCCCCCATGGTGATTAAATTTTGTCTAACCATTAAATAACGAGATTAAATACAATAGCAAACTTAGTAACACTTATCCTGGCGGATTCTATACATCATATTAATATTATAGTAATATTCGTAATATTTACATGTCATTAAGAACTCCACGTTTTAGTAACAAAAAAAATAGTTGAATTTATATGTTATCTAACAGATTTTGTTGACTAATGAAGTCACTACGATGTGTAATGTTCATTATAATTTATTCTGCGGAAAAAGTTGTCTTCCTTCCTTAATGATGGCCATTATGTGACCCCACATAGTGAGGGATAATATTTTCGCACTGAAATGACCCAATTTTTTATAACGTGAAATATATTATCCGGAAATTGTGAATATATTACTGGAGTTATCCTGATAAAACATTCGCCATGTGAAAAATTGGCGTGATTTTTCAAGCAAAGAGTTTGAATCTGCATTTCAGATATGGTGCACGATTCATCAAGCTTATGCAGCACAAAATATCATGTCCCAAAAGGATCCCAATGTTTTTATCATAGATAAATAATTTTGTTGTGACCATTGATTGGCATTAAAACTGTATTAAACATTGTTTTTAATTTATGCTCGCTATAAACGGGTTAAATCTCAACAAGGATTATTAGCATCCCTCATAATCCTTTTGTAAATAGACTCTTGTAAACTTGCACATAAAACTTCCAACTCATGTTTACTCTAACAATGTAAATAGACCACTGTTCGTGTATTAATGGTGCAAAAGATCTTTGTGTCTCGAGTTAAATCCTTTTTTCTTTGATAAAGTCAGACATATCATTCCATAATATTCGCCGGAGTCAAAATCAACATTTCGTCTGTATTTCAGGACATCATTTATGAAAGTAAAAATGTTCAAGAGCACTCGAGAGTATTTTTGTATATCTTCACGTGCCCAAGTGAGGCTTAAAATATGAATAAAGATTGAGGATAAAGGACACTCGGGATCCTCCACATTGATATCGATCCATCCTTTATAACCTTCGTCCTTTGTACCGCATGGACGTATTTGCTGGTGAAAACAAAAATAAAATTGATCAACGTTTTAAGTTAGATCTGACATTTTTTAATTAAACGACAATTGATCCGATGTTTTCTTCTGACACGTATTCCTTTGTCCACTCGAGGTTGATTGATCTCTGATCAATGTTCCACAAGTGTCGTTTTGATAATTGAAGTTCAATGATACGGCACTTTGGAATTCCTTGCTTTTTGTACAACTCTTTTCCTACTTACGGAATTCTTCCAAGAATCCATTCAACAAATTGCTATCTGATGTACAACAAAACCGGAGTGGCTTAGACACATCCTGTCGAAGCTTGGTCTGCGATTCCTCTTTATTCTTTGGAGAGAGAGAAAAAAAGAAAACGTTACTGGAAACATGTTCAATCAATCTAGGAAATTGTCCTGCGAATTTTTCACAAACTTAAAAAAATTGGCTTTGGTTAGGTATCGATCGAATTGTCCGCCTAATATTACATTTCCTCGTTGATATACTGATTTTATTTGATATAATATTAATCACTTATATCACAAGTTATGTATTGCAGTTTTTACAGCTTAAAAATAGATATAATTATCTATAGGAAAAACACTCCAATAACAAAATCTCTAAAGGAATGAAATTCTTTGAAAAAAAATCCCCAAATTTCACTTAACTAGTTCATCATATATGGTAGGCAATAAAATGTCCTATAGATAAAGAATATGGCCAGTCGATACATAAGGTTTATTTAGGTCCTTAAATTCATTTAAATTTTATTTCAATACCGTCCACTAAGCGAAATGAAATCCATTGGAGCACGTCTTAAATTTCTAAACTTTATATATTAGATCATAAAAAACTTTGAACCATAACCGGTAATAAGTAATATCCTACAGTGAAAAATTGCTACAAAATATCCACGCTCATCCTTTGAAAACGCACATAAAGTGTAACATTGTTGTTCAAAGCCTCCCGAAAGCTCGGACATATTTATTAATTTATGAAAATTGAGCATGTAACTTTGTCGATTAAGTAAGCTTTGACATCGTCAGCTAAACGTCGTGTTTTCCAAGTACCATTTCGCAATATGTGGAAAAAAGGCGAGATTGTACTACTATAGTTAAACTTTGTTACGGAGAAATAAAAACGACAGTTATCCCTGTAAATCCGCAGATAATGCTATCATAAAAATCAATGTGTGTCCGTTCGGAGCTTATTGGCCTGAAAGTACCACGAACGGTCTATAAAAGCTCACGAGAGCGCACCTAAAGGACAAAGCTCGGCTTAGACCATTTTCTAAAAATCTCGCATCGAAATCGCATTTGCGACGGATTCAATAATCTGAATCCACGTTTAAATGATTTGCATTTTCAGTGAAATAATATTCCATGTTATTCCCCGCTTTCTTCGCCTTCATATTGAAAACGGCCGAAGAAATAGTGCTAAAGAAATAAGAGCGCACTTCAGAAGGCTTCCATAAAAGCATTTCAATTTTATTTCGATCCTTCTTAAATAATACGTTCAAAATTCTCATTTGCATTTATATAGTCGATGAATCTTGTATTTTTTATATCAATACTGACACAAATTACCATCATAAAACAGTTTTAATGTGTTTAACCTAATTTAGCTAGATTTAACAGACATTATTTCAAACGTCAGCACATAATTTATTTGGAACGACAACCTGTTAGACTGGTAGTCTTTTCTACAACAAAGCTAATTATCCGTCCATGTGAATGCTATTGATCCTTTGTGCGATGAAATGCGTACTAATCTAATGGTAATTGAATTGTGGAGAGCCATTTGAAATCGACAGCCATTATGTGCTGGCTTATCGACCAAATCATTTGATAAACTGATGCTGTGAGTGAGAATTGAGCAAATTATGGTATAGGAAATGGGCTTCACCTCAAAACCAACATGAGCTTTGTAATCACTAGACTTCCTCGGAGAAAATTTCAAGTCGAAAATGATTGTCTTGGATTAATAAAACCACAACGGGGCTTTACATCAATCCTCAAACATGATTGAATTTACAGACGTTCTAAAATTTTTGTGAACTTACAATGGTAAATTAAGATAATACTTGTTCTATTGATGTTCAATTTACAATTTTGCGGTAATTTACTCAACTGGCAATCTGATAAAGTGTTTGTGTTTCATAATTTGATCTTAAACGCAATCAGGATAGATCTCCTTATAACAGAATCTTATAATTGAGTCCATTTAGAAAGCATTTCTCAACTGTCATAATTAAATAATATTTATTTTATAAAATACTAGCAGTCGGTATAATAAGCAATAAAGATAGACAGGGCATTGGAGAACAAATTAGGGGAACCATAATAAGAGAAATAAGAGTCTAAAAACAACCTTTTACTATGACACTATCCCAGCGAGGTATATTCGTACAATATACACGATATGTTCATCATTAGGCTCAACGCTGTTATCAGATCCAAATGCAAACTATACGTTTTTATTCATACAATACAAAAGTGTTAATTTTGTCAGAACGCTGTTAGCTAGTATATTAAAAATTGACATATTTTTTCGCGTTAAATTGATAATATTAGGACAAAAAATGTGTGGACATCATTTTTATTACATACTAGCGAATACCCGGCATGCGTTGCAATGCCACACTTAAAGATATAAAGTGTCTGTATTTTAATTCAGTTTATTGGAATGACTTTATATATTTTTAAATACACTGAAAAACGGGTATACGATCGCCCTTAGTAATTATTTGAGAGGTCGTTTTTGTGAGCATCCTCCGTCCAGTGCTATGTTGGGCTATGCATTGCCGTCGCTTCGTGGTAGATTGTTTGCACTTTCAGATTTTTTTGCTTGGTTATTGGTGCCTTAATTTTCGATAAATTGGTAGCCAAGTTCTGGGTATGCTAGTGCCGTTGTCTCGTTCATTGAATGTGGAGTTTCTTCGTTTTTCGATTTCCATCACTTCTCTCGCAAATCGTTGGTATGGTTTTTGTACCATCAAAATTGATGTGATGATCGTTCTTCTACCATGTTCGTGTACCATATTTGTAATTCAATTCAAATAATGTGTTCTGATGCACTGTCATCCACCCGTGGGTGATGTGTCTATTGGTTTGTTCAATGTACGATATGATACAGGCTGAGCATTCGAGCTCCCAGAATTTCGTTTTTCACTTTGTTCTTTTGTTGGACAGGAGACTTCCTATATTTTCTCCCGTCCCAAAGATTTAGAGAAATCCAGATAGAGGCGGATGCCTCAGACGCGCTCGGCGATCTCCGTCGTCGCGTCAAGGAGTGGCTTTATTTAGATGGCAGGAGAGGTGGTCTGCGTTGGTCGTCGGCCGCCATCTCTCACTTTCTTCCTCTCGGTTAGGCACCGCCTGAGATGTCGCCGGGTCATCCCGGATCGCTGGACGTATCAGTTCCTTACAGGACACGGGCGATTTAGGACCTCGTTGGTTAGGTTTGGGCTTTCAACAACTTCGGAGTGTCCATGCGGAGATCCGTTCATGAACGCAGACCATGTTCTGTGGACATTTTCGGGCATGGCGTCCGATCGCGAGGCGTTCCTTCGTTGTGTCAGTGGTCCGAAATTCAGTCCGGTTGGACACCCAAACTTTATGGTCCCTCTCTCTAATTTTAGGACATTTAGGGCTTTTTGTAAATTTTGGGGGGAAACGTATCCCAGGGACTTTCTACGATCTCCATCGGGTCGTAGAGGCCCTTCCTTGCGACCGGTAGCGATTAGTGGGTTCGCATCCTTTTTTTCGGGACCTCAAGTGAGACTCAAAACTTTTCCCTACCCTATACAACATATATTT